>VYZT01026455.1:0-32211 GCA_013400735.1 Pomatostomus ruficeps
CAAACCCCACGAGATGCACCCCTCTGAAATATACAACTGGGATGTAATATATCTTAAAATAATCACTGTTTTTAAAATGTTGACTGCTATTAATAATAAGCTAATATATATGTTGCTGCTTAAATACAGTTCTCTGCACACAGTTGGAAAAAAAAGGTATCAAGGATAGCATAACTTTGAGAATTTTTCCAAACCATTTATTATTTTGGCATTATGCTGTATTAAATTTCTTTCAGAAAATTGTATAATTCCTGAGATATGATCTCCTTAATGTTTAAGAAAAACACTATTTCAAAATAGATTATATACACTGGGGCCTGAATTAGCTTACCTATTACTGCCACCTTGTATAGATTTCCTCCTTGCTATAATCACACGTCTCCCTTCCCAATTTTTTTTTTCAACACAAGACTTTAACTGATACAATTCAAATGTGCAGCAAAGAAGGGGGTTTTGAGGGCAATGAGATGTGATTAAAATGTCTTTTCTGGAGCTTTGGAAGGTAGAAAACCAAATTCAAGTTAGAACAGCAATTATTATTATTACTACTACTACTACTACTACTACTACTACTACTACTACTACTACTGCCTTAATATATTAAGAACCACCTAGTCCTTGACTGGTATAAAGAGCAGGTCATATGTTAATTTCATTTAAAGTTATGTTTTTCTGCTGGCTTTCAGTCTGTTGGTCAATTTGTCCTCTTTCGTCATTGTTCACTGCAGGGGCGTATGGTGTGTGTTTCTTGCCATAAAAGCAGCAATGTGTTTTCATTTTCAAGTAAAGTCTGAGATAAATTATCGTATGTCATAATTAAATTGATAAAAGTGTTCTTCAGCAAGAATTTAGAGATTATTGATAGTCTTTGAAGACAAAATTCAGCAAATAATTTTTTTATGATCAGATCTCAATGTTATTAAAAGAATGTCATATTAAATGTAATGCTGAGGATATTTCAAAACTACGATTTTCTTGAAAAAGGTAAGTATTTTTAAACCAAATGTCAAAGTCTGTTTAATTCCTGTCCACTCATTAAAAAACTTTTTTAAGTAACTTTTTTTCAAATTATAAATACCTTTTATTTAGCAAATCTGCAGTCTGTATGTGCAAGTTTATATATGTTATACCAACATATGAAATATACAGATATAGGTATTTATAGATTTCTAGTATTTTTCTCTTCAGGAATAATTTTACTGAGACCAACTTGAGCTTATTGTGCTTGGCAAAAGCTGTTCTAATTTGAATAGTTATTCTGGTCTAAGTATCATTGAAAAAGAGAACACTAACAGACTGTGTTGTAAATTAATGTATTACATTTTCAAAATTATAATTGCATGGGTTTGAAATAGACTTCAGAGAGCCATATTTTCATGTCACACAATATAGCAATTAACAGAAACATCTTAAAGAAGGACAATGGGTTCCTTTTTTCCTGTTATGTAGATCAAAGGACAAAGAGATTATTTTTATAAATTTATTTTATCTGTTTCCATGCTTAGGGCATGAGTGGGGTCCAGAGCTGCAATTCACTGGCCCAGGGGTGAAGCAAGAGTAATGGCTCTGCAGTGTTTGTCAGTATGGACTGCTCTTCGTCCTGCTCACTGCTGCAGTATCCAGAAGCTTCTAGGAAGACATTATGTTTTTGTTTGTTTCTTTGTTTGTTTGTTGGGGTTTGTTTGGGGTTTTTTTGTTTGTTTGGGGTTTTTTTGCCAGCATCTGGAAAAGCATTGCAAGAAATGGTGCTGAAGACAGCTGGAGCTCTTGAAGTTTCTGAATCTCCAGACACTGAAGGCTTTGTAGAAATAATAGGGAATTTTTGTGCCTACGTAGCACTTTACTAACACTCGTTTTTTAATTGTCAGAAACTTTCTCTGTGCATTATGCTCACAGGATGGGTAAACAGAATGGAACATTTCTGTGGCTGCTTGTGCCCACCTACTCTTGTGAGTAATGACCAGAGCCCCTTGGCTTGTGTATCCCTCTCAGCCTCTGGAGCTTGATACCCACATCAGGTGTTCAGGTTTCCCACTGTGATCTGTCAGTCCTGACAAATGAAACCTGTGTCAGGGCTGGGATCAATTTCTTGCTCTTGGGTCTTTGTTCATTGTGCTGGAACTACTGCCTCTCGCACTGTGAAACTTCGTTTCCTGGTGTCTGGAGGACTCCTTTGCCAGGAGAAGGGGCTGAGCCCAAGGCAAGAGTGTGGCTGTTCACAGCCACCCAGGACACCTCTCAGGGAGGGGAAACACTGCCTTCTGCAGCTCCAGCTCCCTGGTGGCCTTCTTAAAGTATCAAAGGAGTAAGAGTCTTCCCCTACTTCAGTTGTTCATACTTCTGAATAAATTCTAGCCTTAAAGATTTGTTGTTGTTTTTTTTTTCCTTTTCTAACACACTAGCTAAAATAGCAAATCTGGTATTGACTTGCATTCTATAAGAATTATTCATGCAAACAAATGATGTGTTAGTCTGCTTTTGTTTCATATTCTGCTTTTAGGGGTGCATTGACCCACAGACATTTGAAGTTTTTCATCAAAAAGTTCACATTACAATAGTAATTTCAAAATTTCTGATATTTAGATTTTAAAGCAGGGAGAGCAGTTATCAAGCAAAATTCTGAAAGACATTAAGGCATAGAACACACCAGAGAAAGACCACTTGTAACTTAACCTTATTTCAGGCAAACTGATGCTAAACTCTGAAAATGATCCTAAGGGATTGTGGTAATAGTCCTGAGACTACTGTAATGATCTCTAAGAAATTAGCTAATATAGACACCAAGAGATTGACATTGCTCAGGTTTTCTTTGCTCATGAAAATAATATTCTAACCCTAATTCTGTATGGATCATAGAAACCTAAAGATCAAATTATAGTTCAGATCTAAAATTGCAGATACTTACTCCAAGACTCTCACTACTCCCAAAAGAGTTTTTTCATGCTGTGTTCATTCTCAAAGAGGATCTGATGAACTGCACACATTATTTCCTTGCACGTGACTTTACAAAGTGTGATTGTCAAGGTATTGTTGTGTGAATGTTATGTTTGCATGAACTTGTGAGTCATTAGCTCAGAAGGAGTTCATGATTTCCTAAAACATAGATATTGGGACCAATGTCAGCACTTTCTATTTATTGTCTAGACAGAGACATTAGCACTTCTCAGGTTGGAGAGGGGAAGTCAACAATCCTACAGGCACAATGTTACAAACTGACATTCTGAAAAAGTGATGAAGCACCAGAGAGCTGTGGAGCAGCAGGGACAAATGGCTGAGCGTTAATGTAGCCTGCACAAAGACTGATGCATCCCACAATCCAGATTTCCCTCAAGAAAAGCAATATCCAGCCTGTGGATCTTGCCCTACAAATGGATTTCAGCAAGTAAATCATAGCAGCATGGTTACAGTTTGTTATCTAAGTGAAACACACAGACAACCTAAAGTATATTTACTGCTTTATATGTATCTACCTCTAAAACTGCAGTGCTTTATCTTGGTTAATTCTAGGATTTCTGAAGATTAATTATCTACTTCTACTTTAATGCTGTCTGATGCAGAAATGATTTTAAAGAACCAGAAATTCATGCCTAGGGTTGAGGTGATTCATGACACAATTTCACAGTGCTAAATGTTCCATCAAAAGTTACACAAGGTACCAAATGACTTGGGAATATTCTCCTTTTCTTTTTATGGCATGGTAACTTTGCTATTGGCATGGCAAAAAAGTTTCTTCCAGTGGGAAATTCTACCCAGCATATATCAGGTATGGTACAAGACTGAAAATGGGCCTAAATTTCAAGGATCATTGCTGGTCAGCTCTTAATGGTTGTCACTCATGAAATCACGGTGGGATCTGAGTTCTAACTGCAGTTAATGGTGTGGTGGATTTCTCTCACAAGGTTTCATCCCCATCTGAAGGTTTATGCACTCATCTAAAATGATCTACTGGACTTAGGCCTCCCTAATCCTGAGCTGTCTTCATGGATGGGATATCTGCTTGGTTAATGGCATTGTCCCTCTACCTGGGTTTTTTGGCACTAATTCTAAGGGGGAAAACCCCTTGTTTGTTTGTTTTCATCCACGGCATTAAGAACTAGAATAGCTATTATTTATAAAGAGTACAAGTTTTATGTCTGGAGCATTATACACTGCCTTTAATAAAGAATTTAATGGTACAAGAGTTAGAGTAGTTTTAACTAAATGCTTCTGTAAGTCAAGTTGTATAGTTAGTAAAGACATTTGTTAGTGAGTGTCCCTGATGACCTCTACTTTTAAAAAGTAAAAAGGTTACTTTGGTAATTGCTAGTTCTGTTATATCTTGCACTGTACTTGTTTACAGTCAAAAAGCAAACCCTCACATGGCACATCTGTGTATTTGTCCTTTCCATACTGAGCATTATGTACAAGATATAGAACTTGGAGTTGTTAAAAAAATTTCTGACAAATTAACTATGTTAAAAAATCTTGGTTCATTGAACTAAACATGTTCTAAACATGAACTAAACACCTTCAGTTTCAGATATTTATGAACAGGTTTGGAGGAAACGCTTTGACCAAATCCCAGGAACATAGTCTGGGATGAAATGAGTTGGAAGCTGCAGATCCCAGAACTGCTTCCATGTGGACATTTTTTAGCAACGATGAGGGATTCCTTTGCAGTTATCTGCTTAATGGAAAGACACAATTCAATTTCTTTCCCAGTACTTCCATTTTTCAAAGCACTGCCAGCAACAAACCCGAGAAGTCATCAGTTGATCAAAGCAATTGTCTGGATTCCAGTTCAGAAAAGTTAAAAAAATGTGGCTTCAGTTTAACCATGCCTTAACCTTGAGACTTGTGAAATACAAATTTTTCAGTGCTGATCTGAACATGAAAGTGTTTCTCATCTTTCCGTGCACAAGTTTTTTTTTTTTTTTTATTTCATTTATAAATATTTTGAATGTATTAATGTATTAACTCACTGGTCAAAAATAATCCCTAATTTCTCCATAGTAATTACAGAGACAATATATGTGTTCTTGTTAAAAATGTTGTGTTTTATAAATATATCTGTGATCCAGCTAACTACGGGTCAAATATTTCAATAATTCTTAGGCAGGAGCTGTAAAGAGAACTGTTTCATGATGCTAAAAGGGGTGACTAGGATTTTACTAGAGGAACAATCACTCCAGTATCTTCTGGAGAAATGCATAAATAAGTCTTGACAAAATCAGAGCACCTCTTGGGGTAAGAATTCAGGTCAGGGAGATCTAGGAAACACCATAGAAGATGGTCAGCATACATGACAAATGTGGTCAGAACAGGTAGTATTGTGCAAAACAGAGCATCAAATTTCTGCATATGTAGTAATAAAAGCATATATGACATGCCTTCCAGTCCTTGATGGTTTTGTAAGTCTTTCTGAATCCTCACACATTTTTTTCCCCCCATTATTGTCTCAATACCTCTTGAAAACACTTGCTTTTCTTATTCTCTCATGTTGGGAATTTCTAAAGTATTAATGCTATGCCTAAAATGGGGCCATTAAACAGTTCCTGACTGAAGACATGTACCATGGTGGCAGGTTAGCCTTGCCTGGCAATGAGATCCCCACCTACACAACTCAACACAATAACGAGAGAAATTAAGATGAAAAAGTTCATGTGTCAAGATGAAGACAGAGCAAGCACTTATCAGTTACCATCACAGGCAAAACAAACTCGGCTGGGCAAAGATTCATTTAATTTATTGGTTTTGTTTGGGTTTTTCTTTTTTTAATAGAGTGGGATAGTGAGGAACAAATGAAAAACTAAAAAACCTCATCATTTCTCATTTCATCCTTAGCTCAACTTCACCCTCAAACCTTCTACCTAGTTTCCTTTCCAAGCACCACAAGAGGGAGGGGGAAGAGGGGTAGTGGCCAGTCCTAAACACTTCATCTCTACCTCTCCTTCCTCCTCACACTGTTCCCCTACTCCAGTGTGGGGTCCTTCCCACAGGACAGTCCTACAAGGTCTGCTCAAGTGTGGGATCTTCTCACTAGGCATAAGTTCTTCAGGAACTGCTCTGGGGTGGGTCTCTTCCACAGGTACAGGTCCCTCGGGAATAGATTGCCCCAGGGTGGGCTCTCCATGGGCTGAAATCTCCTTCAGGGCACATCCCCCCACTCACATATGGGAGTCCATGGGCTGTAGGGGCACAGTTGCCTCACCATGGTCTGTACCACAGGCTGCAGGGGAATCCTGCTCCTGCACTTTCTTCCCTTCCTCCTGCACTGACCTTGGTGTCTGCAGAGCTGTTTGGCTCGCATTTTCTTATAACCTTATCAATTCCATTTACATCCCTGTCCATTCCTGTTTGATTCTCATGTTATGAAACATACTTTTATCTATTGATGTTTTCTAGTGCAGCAGCTGTTGGAATGTGGTTGTGTAAATTGCTGCTTTCATCTGGGAAGGCTCACATAAAAATAATTTTAGTTATAAAGATAGAATGGAAAATATTCTGAAAAATAATTGCTGTTAAGGATCACGTGTAAGTGATATTTTGCACTAGATTGTTCAGTGTAAATACTCACTGTTCTTTTAAGCCAAGTTTATGTGTAGAACACTGACAAATTTCTGTTGACATACATCAATTACTTACAAAACAAACAGAAAAAATACAGTATTCTGTCTGCTCACTTTAGAAATTGTTCTCATCTCTTGTTTCTTGTAGGATGAATTATCTCCCAATTTAATTCTATGAATTCAAAAGTATGCCCCTGCAATAGCATGCTTTTTTAGTTTATCACTGCCATGATGCTTTTCTGGACTCCATAACTACTGAATCACTGTAGTTGATTGAAAAGAGTTTCGATTTATGCTGTAGAGAAATGCATTCGGACCTCCGGGATAGCTTTCATGTTGTCTTAAAATGGCAAAAAAATGGCTTGTATCTATATAAAAAGCCCTCCATCCAATATAGTAAATACAAATGTGGAAGCACTCATAACTGCTAGCATATATATTTTGTTAAGAATAAAGGTAATCGGTTTTCATCAGTTGAGTAGAATAGAGATCTGAAGTTTGCCTTCCATGGATAACTGTCATTCAGAGTACCTCCACTGAGTTAAATCAGTTAAAAATGAAACAGTATTTAATACTAAGTATTTATAACAGTCTAGAAAAAGGGTGCTCACTTTTGAACGGGTAGCCTGTATGAAAAGTTCTGAGGTCTATCGTGGTTTGACCCTGGCCAAGTGCCAGGAACCCACGGCAGCCGCTCACTCATTCCTTCCCCTGCCACAGCTGGGCAAAGGAGGGAAGGGGGGCGGGGGGGGCGGAATTAACAGAAGTGTCCATGAGTTCAGATAAGGAACCAGGAGAAAACGCTCCAAGGACAGAACAGGCTTACTTAAGTAGCAAAGTGAAATTTACTACTACCAGACTTAGAAGGTGGATATGAGAAGTAAAACGAAACTTTTTAAAGACACCGTTCTTTTCACTCCCCACCCCTCCCCACCTCCCACCAACAGTGCAAGGGGGGCAGGGTGTGGGGGTTCAGGTCAGTCCATTTCCAGGATCTTCTTCCCCTGCTTAGGGAGAGGAGTTTTCCCTCTGCATTGCCATGGGGTCCCTCCCACGAGAGATAGTTCTCTGAATTTCTATGGTGTGGGGTTTACTCATCCATGGGATGCAGACCTCCAAGGACAAACTGCTCCAGCATGGAAGCAGGGGGACCCTCTCTCTCTGACCGGGTCTCCCACCTGGACTGCAGTTTCCTCCAACATCCACCCGCTACAGCGTGGTCACCTCCTCCACAAACTGTGGGACTTTTATCTCAGTCTCTGTCTCTCACTGGGCTGCACCTGCTACGGCTTCTTCTGGCATCCACGGCTGCTGCGGCTTCTGGCATCCACAACCACTCCAACATTGGCACCTCACCCATGGACTGCGGGTGGCTCTGCATCCCCTGTGGATCCCACGGACTGCAGGGTGGACACCCCGCCTCACCATGGGCTCACCACGGCCTGCAGAGGAATCTCAGCTCCAGCACCTGGAGCACCTCCTCCCCCTCCTTCTCCACTAACCTTGCTGTCTCCATATTGTTTTCCCTCACATGTTCTCACATCCTCCTCTTTCTCTAACTAAAGGCAGCTGCATACACTTTGTTTTGATTTTTCCTTAAATATGTCATCACAGAGGCGTAACCAACCTTTCTAATTGGCTCAAGCTTGGCCAATGGCATGTCCATCATCAGAGGTATCTGAGATTGGGTCTGTTGGAAATGGTGAAGAATTCCAGAAGCTTTTCACAGGAGCCATCTTTATGGCTCTCTCCCCACTACTAAAACCACAACAGGTCCAAGTTATGTTCACTATGTGATGGAAGGAAAGTTGAGCTGAGGCAATGAGAACACTTAGCACTGCAAGGACTCTTAGATCCCAGATGGTCAAAGTCTTTTTACTTATTTTTGGTTTGAAATTACTAAAGAGCTTCCTATGGGATTATCTTTTTGCACAGCAACTCTTCCCATTGGTGTAAACAGTACTGCTTACCTCATATGAAATAGAACAGTTGCATAAGTCTTTTTAGAACTAGAGATGACATCCATTAGTAGTTTATAACAGGATTATTTTGATGCAGTATGCCCAAGTGTAATAAGTGAAATATTCAGCAAAAGAGTTGTGGTTTCTGTAGTATATAAACTAAAGAGATACAAAATTAAGTAAATAACCTACAAGACCATCTTCAACTTCTGAAAAAAAAAAAAAAAGCAAACCAAAAAGAAAGATCACAGGTCACAGGTCTTTTAAGCCTGGAGCAGTCATTTCTTTTTGTCAGTCTTATGAAGTGCTGTCAAAAATTTCTGCCTGTTGAACTGCACCAACAGATGGGAATGGTATGGAAGTGTAAAGGCAGTCTTCTCAGAAGATGCTGCTGAAAGACTTGGAGGTGTTAGTATTCCCTCCCAAGAAAAGGAAGACTTGGAGAAGGCTCAATAGCAGGTAAATGAGGAGGAAATATTTTCTAGGAGCCTAAGTATTTTAAGTCGATCAATTTGTTTTTATTATAGCTATTTAAGCTGTATTAGATTTTTGAAAGGCACAGACATTTTACTAGTTAATCGAAGAATATAGTGTCTATTGGCTAGTATAAATTGAGTAATAAATTTGATGATGTGTCAAGACATTAAGTTTAACAAAAAGTTGTTGTCTTGAGAACTTAGCAGCCAACAAGATAAATTGATGTAGAGTCATTGAACTCTGCATGTCTGGCATAAGCCTCAAAAGATAAGGAAAGATTGTGGGATGTAATGTAAGTGTAGTCACATGGAATCCGTTATATGTGGTACTTTGCCATAATTGTCAAGTTTTATACCAGAAATAGTTACCTAAGGGATGCATGGGAGACAAAAGGGATATTAAAGTCTGGTATTTTATAATGTTTTCTTCCACTGAGACATTGTAATGCCTTGTCAATTATATTTTTGTCAAGCTGAGTTTTTGAGTGAAATTGCATGTGAATTTTCTTACTATTGTTGACTTTGATTTTCATCTTGTTCAGTTTTGACTGTGAAAATTGTCAGATCAACAATAAGGTTTTTACATTTCAAGTAACAAATATAAAAAATTGATCTGGAATTGAATTTGCTTCACCTTTTCCTCAGCAGTATAATGGCAATGGCTATTTTAGTGTAGAACATCAGACCTAAATTTGGATTTAAAACACAAATGGAAAAAAGTAGAGAGAAATAATTCTCTATTAGAAAGGCTTAAAATAGAGTAAAATTGAAATAGAGAAAATTATTCTGTTTTTCAGCTGAATACCTAGGTTTTGTGCCTGTTATTAGTTTTTACTTTTTAATTTATTTATTAATTTATTTTATTTATTTTTATGGAATTTTGTTCTAGCATCTCTTTTCATATAAAAAAATTCTCCTTGTTAACATCCTATCATGTAAGATATTGAGTCAATGTGTAATGTGAAATTATCTGATGAGTCAGCCCTACATTATGAGCACATGTGTGTGAGTGTGTGTACACTATGCTTACTCATACATTATTTATTTTTGTATAGATGGAAACTGATAAATAAATTGTATAAATATTTGTCTAACAAATGCAGTCCTTGACCCAAGTATCTTCTTTAAGGTCATAAATATTTTATTGATTTTTAAGTACATATAGCAACAGGAAAAGCGTATTTTGAATTAAAGCTTTAAAACACTATATAACACAGCAATTAATAAGAATCAGTATCTTAGAAATATTTGGAAACCTGTTCTGTCCTCATCTCATTTTGCTCCACCAGAAAATTATCATTTAAAGTAAAACTGCAGAGTTTTTCTGCTTTTTAAAAATGATTTTATATACAAATATCATTAATGATACTTTAAAATTATGAAAAAGAATCCAGGATATTTCATCAATTAATGTCAATAACGATTTTCTTTTTTCCCCCACCAGAGTACTGTGTACTAATGAAAGTATGTAAACATCAGAGATTTTTTACCTTCATATATTACAGGTATCAAAAACAATTGAAAATGTCTTAGGAGAGCTTGGAGCAACAAAAATGTGAATTACTCACTTGGTTGATGATATGGTATTCCATGAATTACAGCATCCCAGCTGTGATGATTTAACCTCAAACATCAACAAAATACTGTGCAGCTACTCCCTCCCTCTGGTGCGATGGGGAGGAACTATGGTAAAACCTGTGGGTTGAGATAAGTTTAATCATTGACATAAAATAAAACATAATAGTAGCACTACTTTATATGGAATGTCCCTTTGGACAGTTTGTGTCAGCTCTCCCAGACACGCTCCCTTCCAGCTTTTTGTATCACAGGCAGAGCGTGGGAAACTGAAAAGTACTTGATTTTGAGGGTAAGCACTGCTTAACAACAACTGCTTAACTAAAACATCAGTGTATTATTAACATTATTCTCAAATTAAATTCAAACCACAAACCCTACTAGCTGCTAGGAAGACAATTCACACTATTATCTGCTGAAAACAGGATACCAACACCTCCAAGTTTTCCCAAAACTTTATGAAAAGCATATTCTTTAAAGAAGAATCACCTGGCCATGCAAAAGGTAAGGGAAGAAGCCTCTTCTGTCAATAAATCAAATTTCTTAAATAATTGCCTGGTTGAAGCAAAGAGGAAAGGAACATATTTATAGGACCAATTGATGTTAAATACATAGTCATAATGCCAAAATTTAATCAAGTTTTTACTTGTATTGGTGACAAAGATATGAACTGTAATTAACACTCAAAATGTTTAAGGATTTTTTGTTAAATTTATTTCTGTTTCAGTAGTGGAATCAAAGTAGTTTATGAGAAATTAGCTTTTTTATTGATTTGTTCTTATGAATTATTATTATATCTTATATTGTACTGCTTGCGATTTCAAGCCTTTGAACTTAATTCCTGCTTTTGCACTTATTCATGCCAGTAAGGCTAAATTACTTGAAAGAATGGTGAAAGCAAACATGAAACAGCAATGTTATAGTTCTACTGAAATTTCAAATATTCATGGATAGTCAAGGGAATATAAGAAGGCACAGTTTACCCATTCTAGTTCCCTCTACACTTCTGAGCAGTGTCAAAAGATTTTAGATGAAGTTAGACTCCAGTTCTGAATTTTTTTTTAAGCTCACAGATGTCAAACTACACTAATATGAACACTTTCCTCTACACATAAATGACTGCCTTTCATAAGCTTAAAGGCAAAAATGACTGCCTTTCATAAGTTTAAAGGCAAATCTTTACAGATGCTGGCCTGTATAATTACCGAACTTTTACTTTTTGAAAGAAAATATATTATCCCACTATTTTCAAGCACTTCTTTCATGACATTGCATAGAGTGCAATTCAATTAATTGCATTTGATCTAAAGGATAAAACAAATTTCTTTCAGTTTTGTGTCTGGTCTTTTTTGCTTGCTCGCAAGTTTATTGAACCTTTCTTTGAGAGCCTGATATAAACTACCAAAATTCAATGGGTAAAGTCCAACTAAATATAAATTCTCTCTAAATTAGGCTCTTTTCAGAATCTTAATTGCAGTTCCATTTCAGTTCTGAACTGATGATTACAAGTGATTGAAAAAAGACTAGAAGCTTCAAATTTGAAAGATTTGAAATTTGCTTTGAAACAGCAATAACAATTATTTGATATCTCTGGGAATCCCACACTGCAGGGGGACTCAGTTGCTTTCTACATTCCATGCCTTGAATTTACAATATTTAATACTAAAGAGCTTCAGGAAGCTTTACCAGCTCATCACAGGACTGAATTTGTTACAGGTTACGTGCTTTTTACTTCTGCAACAAATCAACAGAAACATCCAGAATTTTTATCCAAGTACAATTATCAGAGACCTTCCTTAACACATCAAAAGCTCAGATACCATGAAAATATTAATAAATGAGCAAACTTTTAATCTTAAAATGAAATTTCTGTCTTGCATTCTAAATAAACTCTACCCAAGTTCAAAAAATAGGCATATCATGAATCTGAGTGCTATGGCTCATCTCTCAGAGTATGGTTTTTAAAATAGCCTCTAAAACATTGCAGAGCTAAAATCACATTCTACTTTTGTTTGAGAGAATTTCAGTTTAAACTATTTCTTTAGAGTCTGCCTCAACCATGCCTCTAATTTAAATCACTTCCTGATTTCCTGTGAAGAACCAGTCCATTTAACACCATAAAGTATTTAAATCCTTAAATAATCAAAGAAAAGATGAGCTTGATTCTTAGCCAGGTGATTATTACATATCCTCAGCAGAAGAAACTCTTGGATTTTATATTATTCAAATAAATTTTAAAGATAAATGGAAAAATATGGAGTGACTTTCACTGACACAATTCAAAGTTACCTATCTGAAGTGGCACCCAATATAAGTTACATGTGATGTAGAAATATACAAACATCAAGATGTCCTTATTCTGTTATCTTAGTTTTGATTTCTGTAAGCTTCGTTAACAGTGTAAGTTAGATTTTTGTGGGCCTCAATCATACCTTCCTTGCAAGTGTTGCACAGGAAGCCAGCAGGACTGGGTGTCATTGTTTTTGTGCATCAACATTTTGGATGACCACATGTTAAAATGGGATACCAGGTATTTCTCAGGTCATATCATGATATGGAAGTTCACTTTTCTCCACTCTCAGATGTATGATTATTGCATACTGAAAAAGTAATTCTTGTTTCATATTCTTCACTTCCAACATAGTGAAAAATATGCTTAACAAATATACATACATATCTATATACATATATATATAACAAATATATATAACCAACTCCCAACATGCCTGTATGTAGTTGAATACGACTATAGTCATCAATCATTGTGCTTGAGGAAGGTTTCCTATGTGAGAAGGTGGCTTTGTGTTTCATACCAAATCCTTCTCACACAACCCTAGGAATGAATCTTATTATTTTCTAGTTCACAGTGCTATAATATGTAGACATAATATTGCTATTTTCTTTCTCTTTTTTCTTTTGAGATTTTAAAATCTGAAAGTGAGAAAATAATAGTGGATAAACTGCTAACATGGTGTCAGTGTCTACCTTATAGATCTGTCTGGGTCACACATGATACAAATTCTTGGAAAGGTGTTTACATTAAGCTTTATTTTTATAGAGGAAAAAGAAGTGATCAGAAAATAAATTATTAATAGCTCATTGCTGAACTTGAAGTAGTTGTGATTTTCTGCTGGTAGACCACATACAATCTTAATTGGCAAAATGTATTAAATCTGTAATGTATTTTAAAACACTAATTTTTGAAGAGCTAAAAACTCTTATGAACAAACCAGAAGGGAGAAAATCTAAAGAATAAAACTAATGAATACCTGTGAGAAATGCTTAACAGACAAGCACAATTAAATCCTTACTGTGGACTGAAATACAGGATGAGGTCCACACTTCATTTAGAGGGATCTGAAGGTAGCCATCATCCCAATTTGCCTACCACTAACACGGTTAGATTTAAAGGGCTGTCTTCAGCACCAGGGCTGAACCTGCACGCTCTCTGATGACTGCATGCCAAACAAGCTAATCCAAAAACTTATTAAAAAGATAGGGATGAGAAGCTGTTGGGACTCTAATCTGCTCTTGTTTCCGACACTAAATACTCAAGGACATGAAAGACCTTATTCCCAAAGCTGCATCCTTTTCAAAAGGTGCTCAAAAAACATTGAGACATTATTTTGTTCATCTGTTCATTCCAGCGGTCTTCCTCAGAGTTCCTACATACAAGAATTTTAACTGACACACAGAGAAAAAATTCTACAGATTCTTATCAGTTATAAAAATCTTCTTTCCTTTTGTTCAGCTTCAAAATTAGGAAAGCTCCAGTAATAGGTGTAGCTAGCTTCAAGAGAGTGCAACACCAAAAGACAATTTAATTAAAATTACAAGTCACAGTACAGCTTAAGAGTTTGTTTAATGGATACTGGCTTGGAATTACAAATAGTCCCAGTTAGTATTTAGCTAGAATAACAGCAAGCAGAAGTCCCTTACTTATAAAGTACCCTGGCTCTTCTGAATTTATTATTTTCCTGTCTATAAATACACAGAATTTCGGTTAATGCAATACGACCATTAACTCTCTGGATACTCACTGTATGTGAATGAGCCATACTCATCTTTTTTTACTGTCTTGAGTACATGTAATACATGCTGTCCCTGTGAACCTTCTTGATTCTTTGAGAAAATTAGATGCCTTGTGAGGACAAGATAGGTCAGTGTCAGTGACAATATCAGCATGACAAGGCCAGGCTCAGAGCTGGAATATCACTGTAGTCAAAGTAAGTGATTAGGAAAGACCTGACGTGAACAGAGCAGAAATTTGGAATTAAACAGAAATAGAATTCTTTTGGCAGAGGAAGTTTTTTCATGAAGTTGTCAGTAACCAGAGTCTGCAGGCACCTCTGCTTAAAGAGAAAATTGCTTCTGGCCTTTTGTATCCTGAAGTGCAGTGCCTACCAAGTTGCCTTGGGCAAATTTCCTCCTATTAGAACCATTAGCGTGTACACTGGTGTGGGGGGTTGACCCTGGCTGGATGTCTGGTGCCCACCAAAGCCATCCTCTCACTTCTCAACTGAACAGGGGAGAGAAGATAAAACAAAAGGCTCATGGGTCGAGAGATCACTCACCACGTCATGGGCAAAACAGACATGACTTGGGGAAATTAGTTTTATTTATTACCAAACAAATAAGACTAGCATAATAAAAAATAAAACCCTAATCATTAAAACACCTTCCCTTCTCCTCTCCTTTCTTCCCAGGCTCAACTTTCCTCCCAAATTTCTCTGCCTCCTCTGTAAGTGGCACAGGAGGATGGAGTTGGATTTGTGACTAGCAAAACATTATTTCAGCTCTTTCCTCCTCAAAGGGAGGACTTCTCACACTCTTCCCCTGGTCCACAGTGGATTCCTCCCATGGGAGGGAATCCTTCATGAACAGATAGCTCCAGCATAGGTCCATCACAGAGTCACAAGTCTTGTGAACAAACCTGCTCCAGCATGGGCTTCTCTTTCCACAGGTACACAGGTACAGTGAAGGCTTCCTGTGGGATCACAGCCCCCTTCAGGCATTCACTTGTTCCGGTGTGTGGTCCTTCATGGGCTCCAGGAGGATATCTGTCCAGCTGTGGTCCTCCATGGGCTGCAGGGGCACAGCTGCCACACCATGGGCTGCACCACGGGCTGCAGGGGAATCTCAGCTCCAGTGCCTGGAGCACCTCCTCCCACTCCTTCTGCATGGGCCTTGAGATTTCTTTCACATTCTTGATTCTCTCTCTGGCTGAAGTTGTTGTTGTTTATTTCCCCCTTCCTTCTTAGCTGTGTTATCCCAGTGGTGCTATCACCACAGTTGAATGGCTCAGCTTGGCTAGCAGCACATCCATCCTGGAGCTGTCTGGCATTGGCTCTGTTGGACATAAGGGAAGCTTCTGGCAGCTTCTCACATAAACCACCCTTGTATTCCCCCACCACCAAAGCTTTGTCATGCAAAACCAATGCAATCAGATATACTCTATGGAACACAAATGTAGGGGCTTCATTGATGCCAGAAAAGAAAATACCAGAACTGAACTGAGTTCCTGAATTACTTTTAGAATTAATGTACATTAGAGCATAACCTGACCTATGCAGTTTGTAGCTGCAGCAGTAATGATTTCAGTAAATGCACTCTCTGATGCAGCTGTTTTGTGTACTGTGTAAGACTTTAGGCCAAGAGGAGGGTGACTGGAGTGTGTCATGTGACTGGAGTGTAAAAGTGCTTAAAGACGTTACATCAGCATTAAGACTGAATTGTCCTGCCTTCTCCAGCTCTGCTTAAACACACCTATTATCTATATAATGCTTCAAAATACCCATTTAATGTCTGTGACCATCTAGAATCAAAAGTGAAGATTACTGATGTCATAATTTATGGGAACAAATTCACTAGGAAAAAGGGAAGAAAAGGATATTTTGATGCTCTCCCCATCACTGAACATGAAAAATAGAAGAATGAAGTCCAATGAGACATTTCATGACTGCATAGTTCACCCATTTAATCCTGGCTGTATCTGTTTCTTTTTCATTACGCCAACTGTATAGGTAAATATACCCTTGAAATTTAGTTTTCCTTTTTTGTTGAAAGGTATCTGTATAAATAAGGTTTGATTACTCCTACACTATTTGCCCAGCAAATCTTCAACTTTTAATGGACGTCTCTCTAGTATTTGTCATGTCAAGTGGAAAATCAGAGTGAAAAAGTTAGGATCAACTGCTCCTTGTATACTCCACAGTTTAACTGCTTGTGAAGTTTCCAGAAGAATCTGATTGAAGATTCTTTCAGACAGTGATGAACCTGGGCATGCTTTTCAGGACTCTGTGGTCACAAATACTCTGTTCAATAATTAGTCAAAATGACAAATCAAAACCCACATTGCTAAGGGGTTCTTTTCAACTTTTATATCTTCTCCCTCTCTAACAAAAATCACTTTCTTAGTGGTTGTAAAACTTCCTAAAACTTCACATGTTGGCTGCAGTTAAAAGGAATTAATCGATGATCTAGATTTATCTTCTGAATTTCAGTCTTTTATTTTTGCTTCCATATTATGCTCTCAGCCACCAGGTTTTCTGAAGTTTTCCATACATACAAGTAGATGTCTTACCTGTCTTCAGCTGAGTCGTGTCTGCTTAACACTTTTCACAATTAGGTGATTGGGAAAAACTTCAGGAAATACAAAGGGACAAAGATGACTTAAGTTCAGCACTGTGAAAGAAGAAAAATATGCTGCATTGGACAGCAGAAAGCCTAGATGATTTGAGCTCAGACTCCCTCTTGCTCCAGTTCCCATTGAACCATAAACGCCTGCCCAGGGCAGAAAAATAAGGGGATATGAGGAGGCTGCATTTCAAAGTCATTCTATCTTTACAAAGAAAGAATAGCCACTGATTCAGACACTGATTATATGTGGCAGTTTTGTACTCTGAAAAAGAAAAAAAAAGAAAATCCCTACAGATTAGATATAGCTACATGTATTTTTCATTTTCAATAGGCAGGAAACTAGGTTGTCCTACATCATCTGTCTTCCACCTTCTTCCATTCCTACCCAGAGCCTGGAAAAAGAAGCAAACAAACAAACAAATAGTCATGGGAATGTCAGCCTTGTCATAAGTAATGAAATATCATTTTAAATGTCAGCTACTCAAACGTATCATGAACATTTCTAATCTTTCTAAATACTAACTCATAAATTGTAGCCCTAGGTAGGATATTGCCTTGCATTTAGGACAGCTAATATGCCATTGTCTATTGCAGCAGGCTCATCAGCACAACAGAGGCATTCTTGAGTCTGTTTTATTTTAGTGTGTGCTGGAAATAACCCTAAAAACAAGTGTCCATTTCAAGGATTTATTTTCAAATAGGTAATAGTTTTGTAAACGTCTCTTTTCAACTTTAACCAATGAAAACTTTGGTTATTGTCACTTGTTTTCTGCACTGTTTCATTGAGAAAATAACAGCTTTTCCTCTAAAAATAGCAGGTAAAATAGAAACAAAATTGTGTCTTCAAGATCTTGGTGGTTAGAAAAGTTTCAAGTCCGGTCCTTCCAACAGTATGCACATACTTATCTTTACCTGGATGCGTGATTAAATTGAAACCTCTACTTTGTGCACTACTCAGTGTGTAATTGCATCTGCTCAGGCAGGATGTAGTATTTTGGGTGTGCTTTCCTTCCCAAAGAAACAAGGGGTTGTAAGTGCCTGTATTTCTGGTCTGCCTGCTGTCTATGTCAGTGGTCCATGTTGTCTCATGGAAAGTAGAAAGCATAGAATTAAAACATTACAGAACATCAATTTGCCCAGGAAATTACACTTTTGCATTCTTTTCCTTCCTGCATTGTCTTTGCTAAGTTGTATCCTATGTTCAAAATACCAACTGGGAGCAGTAAGTAAACCAGACCTTAAAATTTCATATCTAGCAATAGTACATAATTTGCATTCGATATTAACAAAAGGGGCTGAATTTTGTTTCCATTGAAACATGAAATAAGCATTGTTTGGTTTGGTGCTGTATCTATAACTATTTCTCAATTTTCCAGTTCTTGAAGGTCTGTTTAATTATAGGATATCAGATAGTCTCTGCACCTACTATCATTAAATCCTTCTTGGTATTTTCTGTTTCTTTAACAGTCTACACATAAAGCTTGTGTAATACTTGGGTATGTGGATCTCAATATAATTTTATCCAGTTGAGATCTGATTGAAATATGATTGCTGATGGGGGAATCTTTCCTCTGAGTCAGGCTAGGTCAACAACAAAAGGCAAGCCACTGCAGTAGACATAAGCACATAATTTTTAGTAGATCTGTGGTTTTTTCTTCAGGGAATTTACCTTTTTGAAAAAAGAACAAATTTACATGAAATTTTTGGGCTAAAAATAATGCTTTGTTTTATTTGTTCCTTTGTCTCTGAACAGAAAGTATTTTACTGTGTTTAAAAAATGCCACTGTTCTTTTGTTATACTGCACTTGAAGAATGTCTACTTAAAGTATCTAAGAAACTAAACATTATAAGTTAATTTTTAAAAGGAGGACTAATAATGGAAAAGAGCGATCACCTGTTGCATTGTTTCTCTTCAAAGGAAACCAACTATTCAACCTACTTTTATCCCTTAGGCAGGAAATTTAATAATGTTAGAAGTTACAAAAAGACTGTCAAACAATACAAATTTTATAAAATTGAAATCATATCTCGAATAGGTCAAATTCATCCCATATGGAGCTCTATTGACTTGAACAGGCTTACAGCATCTATTTCAATTGTGTGCTATACAGTATTTCAGATGGAATTGTTTGCGCATCAATTGTTTCTAAGAGCAACTGTACTCAAAGCCTCAAAAATGCGGAGGATCACAATTTCATTATTCCCAGCTCCATTGCTTTCCATTGTTATGGTTTTTTTGAGAGAGTAACTGAAGTTACATTTCAATGCTGTTATGCATTAATTTAATTGTTAAAGTGTATTTCCACATGAGATAGTGATAAAACCTATGATGAAAGAGTCCAGCTGCATTTTCTTAAAAACACAGCAGTGATTTTATAGTGGTTAGTGAACAGCCAGGCTGAAATAGGCACATTTAATCGCTGAAAAAGGTATGTGATTTTTTTTTACCAAGAAAAGGAACACTTGGAACTAGACTTTATCCTAAAGTCCAGATACTAAAGCTATTTGGGTTTAATTGCTCTCATGGGAGCTAGGATTTTAGACATCTTTAAAAATTTTCACATAAGAACCAAGGAACTACTGTGATGCTGAAATATTTCAATTCCCTTTGAAGTCAGTAGAAATCAAGCAGCCCTTAAACAACAGCCTGTACTTTGAAGGTTTGAACTGTAAGACAGCATCTCTTTTTTAAAGTTACATAATTTAAGTAAACTGAATAATAAGAATTGTTTTTTAAAAAAATCAGTTTAGTCATGAATCTTTACAAAGACTTCCTTAATATTCCAGCTTGCCAGAATAGGGAAGCACAATGTATTTAGAGCAAGACATTTCCTTTGTCTCTAACTAATGTTTCCCACATCACTCCTCATTTTCATAATTTCTCAATTGCTTTTTGCAACATGGGGAAAACTAAACAAAATCATAAACTAAGGCAATTTCTACAAAGGTACCACTGTGACACTGCTAAATATTTCAGTAGGAAATATTTTGGAACTCTTGTCACCACATAAAATCTTCTGCCTTAAATTCAGTGGTCAGATTCCTAAAAAGAATAAGGCAAAGGTAAAAAACCCCCCCTTTATATCAAATAAAAATATTCACAGAATCTAACTATGTGAAAAATTTAGAAAGAAATAGAAAATTCTCAAGACATGCACCTATTCTAGAGCAGAATGCAGTTCAGCCACTTTATTTTTTCCCCATCTTTGGAGATTAAAGACAGTCTAGTGCTGTCTTTCACAAAGATCACAATTCACAGTGCACACAAATTGAGTGGGTGTATCAGTAGTATGTTCCCCAGGCCGAGAAAAAAGTGAGGATCATTAGAAGTTGTTGGCTGGAGTGTTCATTTGGGAGTCCCAATATCACACCTCAGGACATGTATATATCTGCATTTTCAAGACCCCCCTCATTTCTCTGTTCCAAAGAGATTTTTTTTTCCCATCTTACCCAACTCTATGGCAGAGTTCAGTGTGGAAGGCTAGAGAGAACTTGTTTTTCCCATCAAAACATTCCTTGCTGACTGCAACTGGGATTTATGGCTTAAGGAATGGAAGTCCCCTACCACTCTCTAGGGTCGAAAGCACCACTTTAAAAAAACCCCACAGCTAAAGATGTTATAGGGAACTGAAACCTTAATATGTGAAGATTCTAGGGCTTCAAGTCATGGGTAGCGGTAGTTTTTGTCAGTAACAGGAAGGCAAGTGTTCACACCTACTAAAGGTAATATAAATAAACCTAAGCCGAATTTAGATTATTTGTGTACCAAGCACCTTTGTAACCCTTAAGATATCAGATAGAGGCAGTTTAAGAACAGGGAGTTTCAAGGTTCTCAGTGATGCCTAAATCTTGATTTAGGAATCTGTATGGAAACAAATGCAATTAAATTATTTTGTGAGTTTGATCCAGAATCACAAAGGAAGTTTAAAGTTAATAGCAGGCTGAACACAATTCAGTGATCTCACTATCAGAGCCCTAAGTTTAAAGACAATTATATTTTTCAATATTTTTCAATATTATTAATATTCAATATTATGATAGATTATTAAGTATTTTCAAAACTATTCAATATTTTAAACTGGGGTAAGCCCATGAAATATATCTATTCTCTTCTAGCAGCAGTAAAAACCATTGAGGAATCTATATATCCTACATTTGAGTTTATTGTAAGATTGACAGTTAACCTAGCTGTCATTTTCTAGAATGAAAAAAGGTTTCCGCATCTTCTGGTCATAAATACTAAACCAGTTCCCACACAAACACTGCAGAAACCTTAGCTAACACTTTAGACCAAAATTGTTGACACACATCGTGCGCAGAATGGATCATATAGCAGCTTCACATAATTTAACTGATTCGTGTATTGACTTAAACAGGGTTACTGCTTCATGCTTAAAACATTAGGTTTGATCAGTAGGACGCTGTAGCTGTTGTCATCAGCTCACTCTTACTAATAGAAATCAAAATTATTCTAAGTAAGTCAATAGATTCCCTAGTCCTGCAAGGATCACTGATGTTCAGAACTGAACATGAATGGCAAGAACAAGAGAAAAGTGGTAAGATTTACTTAAAGAATTAGCAGAAATAAACATGAATACATATTTGAAAATCATTGGCCTGTTTAATGATCTTTAAAATGAATTAGAATCTCTCTTAAGGGAAAATGCAAATGGAGGCTGTACATTAGTAGTATATTGCAAATAACATTAATATGTTCTGTTGCTGGAAAAATTTTGACTGAAGATAGGTTGAATACTACAATATTAGCTTCTCTGTCTCATCTAATGAAAACAGTTATAATTAATTTCCTCATTGAACCTTAATTGCAACCATTAGAGGGTATGGGGATATTTTGCACCTGAAGATTTTTCTGGGCCTTTCTTTTGTGATTACTCTTTGCTCCTATTAACAATAAAAATTCCAAGGCTCTACTCTAAAATTACATGCAAGACAATTGAATTGGATTGAACTCCCAATTATAGACATACATTAAAACTTCTGTCTATAATTTTCAAAGACAATACCACAGAGTACAAACACTTCATTACTCCTTCCCACCTCCCCTGTATTCAGCCAGTCAAACTCACAGCATTTAATAAGTGGCTTTTCCACCTAAAATTTCAATATGTTTTTATCAATTAGCAGTTCAGACTTACAACGGAGGATTAACAATAACCAAAACAGAATAATATTATACTTCCTCCCCTAAGGTTGATTCTATAAATGATTTCTTGAACAGCATCACATATTTGCAGTCCAGCATGATGACATTTCATTTTGCACTTGGGACTGAAGGGATCATGCCTGGGATTCACCATCACTAGTGCATTTTTCAGTCTTTCAAGACATGAGCTTTCTTTAAGCTGAGATTTTGCTATAGATGTTTAACCACAGGCTGGATTCAAGAAAAGGAAGACTTAATCATGTTGCCTTCAAACAACTGTAATCTTAACGACTTTTTGATAGGAAAAAAGAAGCCAATAGTTCTGTGTTCTATTCCTATGTTTGCCAGAAGACCAAAACTCTCACGTTTATTGAAATACCCCTGATTCCAAGGTCAGCATTCCAGACCATTTTGTCAACTTTTCTGCTGATAATACTTACATTCCTTCAGCTTATTCTTCTTTCAAGTCAATTTATTGAGTTTATAAACTAAATAATTGCAATATGTCATTATTTATGCATAAACCTTGAAGTACTGGAGGGTAGGGAGTACACCTTTTTATCAGGAAATGAGAGAAAAATTGGCCATGGATCTTTTATTTTGTTTTACATATATACAGAAATTTAAGCAGCCCCAGAAAGAAGAAGGGAGTTTGGTCCCATCTGTTATCAAACAGAAAAAAGCTGAGACACAGTGAAAGTTGGTGCGTTCATTTTTTTCAAGGACATTTCTGAAATTACTGAAACACAAAAACCGTATGTGCAGCATAGAACTGAAAGAGAAAGGAAGAGGAACTCAATGGTGTGGGTGGTTTTTGCATGTTGATCAGTCACTAGACTGCCTTGCTACCAAGAGGGCTTTGTCATGCAAGGTGATGCAAAGAAGCTTTATGATATTATTCAATAAAGATTTTTGGTGAAGTTGTAGAGAACACATTTAGAGCCAAGAGACTGTGTACTTGCTTGCTTAAATGTCTTTGGGGATTCTGAGACTGTCCTATTCACAAGCCCCGAACTGTGATTATAGTTTATTGGACTAGTATGGGAAAATATATGGATAATGATTATTTCATATCAGAACATAAGAATTTTGGGAATGACATTTATTACCTGTTGTGGTGTGCTCTGGCGAGTTTTGGTCTACCTCATGGCCAGGCTCTGCTATGTCCCTCNTATTTATGTATCTGTAACACGCTGTGCCAGCGCTTCCTCAGGTACAACCCCAGTGCCAAATAAACCATCTGGGAAAGCCCCTCCACCTTGTCTCTCCTTTGGCACGCCTGTACCATCAGTGGACTAGGTGAACTCCTACAGGAACTTCGCCAGCCCTCCCGTGCCTTGGAGGAGCCCGGACAGCTCCTGAAACCGCAGACAGATGCTCGGTGCCCCTACGGACCGCACCGCAGCAATTACCAGAAATGGGTTAATATAAATTATTTTTCATTCATGTATTTAGATCTAAGGCTCCTTTGTTTTTCCACCTCAGCATTTTTATTTTTCACTTTACATTATTAGTTCTCCTTATGATACACTGTTATGATTAAATAATAGTGAATTGTTACTTTTTCATTGTCTCAGGAAAGAAATTTTGAATAAGAGCTGGAACTAATGACAATTGACTGGAAGGGATGACTGCATAAGGATCCGTGTCTTTAGCTTAAATATCATATAAATGGGTACATAGAGAAATCACACAATGATAAGGACTAATAAAGAAAGGAACCGACTACTACCCTTCTCACACCATCTTTTCCTATATATTCTTGTTGTCTGCATTCTATCTGTAAGTAATTGTGTCAATCTTCTCCACGTTTAAACTTTCACAATTCAAGACATCTTCAGAATAACAGCAAATTTTCTAAAATGTCATCAGACAAAAAGGTTGTGACATGTAGGAAAAAAACCAGACATATGCTGCAGTGTCATTTTAGCCATCATATTCAAGCCTTTCTCCTACCCACACTGTCTTTTTGTTCCAGTCTCCTCTTTGGCAATGGATAGGTAAAATACAACCCTTTACCAAGACTTACCCTTAAGTTTTACCAAGTGAGTGGAAGCAGAAATAAAAGTAATCTGAACAAATGTATACATTTGTTACAGACCTTGGCATCTAATGCAATTATCTGCACCTCTCTTACAGAACTGTTGTTTCTAAGGGCAGTTCCCCTTACCCAAAAGAGAAGTCTAACATATATCAGTCATCCTTATTACATATCTATGCCTCCATTGCTTCTACTTGCAACTCAATTTTGACACCATTTCCATGCTTATTTTTGCAATAAGCCACTCTACTACATTTAGAGAAGAATATTTACTTGTTCTCATATTTCAACAATTATATTTTTTTTAAAAAAATAAAGATAATATTATAGTTGAAAAGTAAAGAGGGAAAAGTGGGATATGCTACCTTGTGTCTTCCCATTTTAATAATGCTTTTTAATCTATTTACGCTATTTAATGAGCTAGGATCATTCCTTACTGGTCCTATAAAACATTAGCACATAACTTTAATATAATCTTATCTATTGTTTTCACAGAAAATGTATTTGAAGGCATGAAAACAGATAATTTGAATAATGTTATAAAGAGAGAAAATGGTTTTTGGGGATTCAGTGACAGGTGGAGCCATGAGATAGATATCTCCATTTGATCCAGATTGCTTTTATAGCAAACACGGGAAAACATAATTGAGATGTCAAAAACTCCAACCCCAAAGGCAACAGATGACTCACACCCCAGAGGTCCTGCAAGTTCTTCTAAAATCGCTACTTCATTTGTAGATGTCTTCAAGATAGACACCTAACATTTATGCTTTTTGTACTCTGGCTTTTTCAGTATAAAGCTGATATGATTTACACTTTTAAAATTCAAGAGGTTATTTTACTCAGACATCTTTATTCCGTCTAAGCATTTTCTGGCATAGTATTTTCTGTATGTAAATCAGTACTGGAAGGCAGAACTGAACATTTAACAGTGGTGACATATTTAGCTATTAAAAATTAATCTCGCTGATATTAAAGGGGCAGAAAGGGTGAGTTTTCTGATTGAGGTCTTCTGACCAGCTCAGAAATTTCAATTATTTTAAAATAGTCTTTCTCCTCCTCTCCCAGATGTGGAGGAATGTGAATAGAAAATCACAGTAAAAATAATTCTACTTGGAGTTATTTATACATTAAGAAAAATAAAAGCTGACATTTTAATCCCAGAGATAAGGATAATCATATACATAAACCATTTTTTTCACTGATCAAACAAATTGTTCATTTACTTCCTTAGTTTTCCTTCTGGTAATAACTGTTTCAGCTCTTAAGACAACTAAAATTTGTGGGGAAAACTATTCTTTGCCTGCTACTCTTCAGTTTAAAAACTGAGGCATTTTTCAAGCTTGCTATACTTATTTAAAGAAACAAAAAAGTACTGATTAATATTCAGATGAAAAAGGATCAGAGTTCCAAGTAGGCATGTATTTCTTTGTCCAGCAGCCACGATTTCTTGAGTAACCTGAAAGGAAGCTAGATCCTGACCTGCGAGGTGCCTGCTCATATATTCAAAAGGGTAGTCCTGTTCTGAGACTTTTGTGTAGAAGACAATATTTTTTTTAAAAAAAAGGGATATTGGGAATAAATTAATTCCTAATTTTTTTCTGAGGCAAATTTTGAAAGCACGACAGAAAGGGCCATGATGTTGATACTCAAGTCCACTAATACATTGGTACCAACACTGGCCAGACTCAGCCCTCATGATGACCTCTTCTCTACCTGTAATGGCCCAACCTCAGTGAAAGCTCCACATCTCCTTCAAGCAGCCAAGAGGAGACAACAGTCTGGGCTGTTGACTGACTTGAGAGGCACACCTGTACCCCTATATTCTACATTACAGAATGAGCGTCAGCTTGCAATCACCTATCCTATTAAATTGTTAGATGTGCCTGGCTTGGTTTTCCAGGGCAATAAACAATTCCCCAGTGCTGTTTAGGAGTAGACCCAGGAAACTTCCAAAGAGGTAACTTGGTCATGGTCATTTCTCTTTGAAAGCTAGGAGCATAAGCAGACCATTTTGTCTCAGGCTTAAGTCCAGAGGACAGATCTTGGTACATTTTAATCTCCTGTTACAGATACAGGCAATAAATCCAGGCCCTGAGAATCCAATCACATATGGGCTCACGTGGGGGAAAAATCGACAGGGTGTTCTCTTTAATATCTTCAGAATTTAGTCAGTAAAGGAATAGTGGAATAGGAAGCAAAATTGCTTGCTAAGCAGGAGAAAGAACCAACCAATGAATTCCCATTTCTAGATTTCATTGATTTTTAAAAATTAATTAATTATTTCTCTAGCTATTTTTTCTGCTTACAAAAATACAGTCCATTGTAACATAGACTTGAAATAGCTAGTGACTTATGATCTACATGTTTGTTTTCTTTACTTCTGTGGACACATAATGCCACTATAAGGATACTTTGCTTAACCTTTAGCTCCAAAGAACATGGCTTGCATTTAGCTTCCTTGCCTTCCTCTGAGTAGTTCTGCCTTAGAGTATAATCCAAAAGGCACTTTGTGTGCAAACAGTCTTAATGGACTTCTGACTATATCTATAGTCTATACTTTTGAACTCAAGAAAGTGTCCTAAATGTTTTCCATCCACAAAAAGAAAAGAACTCTCTAGTTCACTTGGACCTTAGATAAAGTTTGAACTTTAATCTTCTGGAATATTTGGACAGCATGTAGCACTGCATGGACGTTAAAATTATCTACCATTCTGGACCTGAGCAATAATATTTCCAGGTTATGTTGTGCTCGTGTGGGTCATTTTATAGACAGTGCATTAAAATGCTTGCAAATAGCAATCTACTGTGTATCTTTTACCTGTTCTGTCCTTTTGTGCTTCATTGCTCCTCTGGTGCTAAGTGCTTGCAAATAATTTCTGACCCCCTTTTCACACCCAGAGTCTGAAGCTCTGCAGGCAAAGAGAAAGTGCTAACAAATAACTCTGTTATCAGAAGAATTCATGTTTCCTTAGTGAAACTTACTAAATTACTTATTTCCAAACACGTATTTCTGTTTCTGCAGAACTCATGCTGGCTTTGGAAAAGGACTTTGGAGATGACCATATTCCTTCAGAAATTATCCTCCCACCTATGCAGGTGCACACCCTGGGTCAGTTACTCATTGGAGATCTCTGGTTCAGTGCCCTGCAGTGATCACCATTGTGTCTGTAAGTGTGTGTGTATAATCTTAGGTGATTCCAGACATCCTGCTCTCAGGCATACTCAGACCCATCAAAATACGGAATGCATGACCTAAGTAGGCAATACTTCAGCAGTTCCTATGTCCTCTGCTTGAATCAGTGAGCTGGTCTGGCTTGTGGCTCTGACCATCGCAGTGGGCAGTTTCTTGAAATGAGCCTTAACATTACTTGTTGTGTTCTAACCCTCTTTCCCTTGGGCCTTCTCCAGGGGACTCCACGGCCCCTGTGTGGAGCAGATGAGTAGGGCAGGGAGTGAGTGACAGAAGAGCACTTCACAAGAAATCATGAAAAGCACAATCTCTGTATGTTTGGACTCCATACTTGAGCTGGGAGGTCTGGTGTGCAGCATGCCCAGGGCTACAAGCACAGGGGAAGCATGATCACCAGGTCAACAAAGAATCACAGAATCACAGAATCACAGAATCACAGAATCACAGAATGGGTAAGACTGGAAGGAACCACAATGGGATCACCTGTTTCACCCTATGTGCTCAAGAAGGATCATCCTAGCGAACATTGCAGAGGATTGTGTAGAGATGATTCTTGAATATCTCTCAACTTCATCAGTGGGCAAGCACAGCCCACTGTGCAGGGTACAGGTTGATGAAAGACACACACCATTTTACTGCCATGGTAAAGATCAGGCAACATTATGCTGCACAGGTTCCTGACTGCTGCTGTGGATGACGGGATGTAGACCTTGCTGCAGGTTGTTGGCTTTCTTAGCTGAACCAGTGGTGGTTTTCCAGTCCTGGGCTGAGCCATGTGCCTTCCCTCTGCGTGCATCCCTGCTCACAGAGACCTTTTGTTCAGTTTATTAACAACACAAAATGATCAACACCAACAAAGACCTGAAATCAAAAGTGATTTGTCCTCAGTAAGTCAGGGACTTTTTACTGTGAGTATAATATCTCAAATATTTAATTTTAATTTTAATGAAGTTGCTTTGCTTGATAAAGGTCAGTGCTGTCAACAAAGAAAAATGTTGAAGTTCAAAGTAGCTTGTTTGCTCGGAAGATTGAACTTTTGAATTGATTATATATATTAATAGCACTTAGTGTTCACAGTAAATACACAGTAAGATGAAATTCACTAATCCATTCTATTTATTAGGATTCTGAAACAAATCATGGAGGCTTTCAGATAAATGTCTGTGAGGGGTAGTGGATTGGAAGCATGTATTGCCAGAGGTTTATTTTGTCATAAATAATACAGTTAAAATTTCTGTATTATTCTACATTTCTAGGAACTAGGAATTTAATGATTTATGTATTTACAACTTTTTGAGTAAGAGTTTTTATAAAATAGTTGCTATGAAATAGCAATACTTGGAAGTTCAGAAAGCAACTTTTCTTAGCTTAGGTTCTATAGAAATAGCATCAGCATCCTGTTCTGTGATTTCTGGATCCTTTAGCCACATGGTCAGATGGCTGGCTGTAGCTATGTCTTCATCTCACAGAATTTCTGCTCTCACTCTGTGTGCCCACTCCAGTCATAGCACAAGTTCTCAGTGGGGACTGCAATGCAGGTCACAGAGTAAAATAAGGTTGAAACAACACATAAATCTCACAGGAGATGTTAGCAAACTGCTTCCAATATAACTATAACTAACTTACACTTCAAGCAAAATTCACTTGAGCCACAGAAAGAAACTACAGGGAGGAGTTGAGTGAAAGGTTAATTGGATTAACTTTCTGCATAGAAAATGTGTGGCTATTATTCTAGTTACTTACAGAGGTCATGATACAAAGAGATCATTAGATGCTACATGAAGCCAGTAACTTGTCTCTGATCAAGCCGTTACTTGTTTTGTGTTAAACAGATGGACAAATGCTTAGCAGAAGTTCAAGCTGTTGAAAACAAATTTGAGAGGTAATAAAAGGCCCAAGATTAAAAAAAAACAAAAAAAACAAAAAAAACCCCAAACCCAAAATGTTAAAAAAAAGCATTTGAACACTGCTCTCAGGCATGGTGTCATTCTTGGGGCTCCCTGTGCAGGGCCAGGAGCTCCTTGTGGATCTCTTCCAACTCAGAACATTCTGTGTGATTCTTTGTAGAAACTCTTTAAAAAGAACTGATTGGAAGAGTCATTCTTTGTCAAATATGGCATTATCTGCTTCCAAATCACTGACAGCACAGAAGGAATCATCTTCAATATTTGTATATGCTAACATATGATGTTAGAAGCATACATGAAGTATAATATAGTAGATACCAGATGCTGTCTGCTACAAACCACCAAATCACACTAGAGAACAGAACATTGGTTTCTCAAACCTCAACCTGTGATGGGATAGGGAGAAAAGAACTGCTTCTATTTTGTGACTTCAACCTGAATGACATAAGCTTTAGTTCACATGCTGCAGGTCCTCAAACAGCCTTACAATATCTAAATATCACTGCAGTCAGTTTTCAAGTTCAGTTAAAGTTACAGCCAACAGACAGAGTTTCAATCAGTCTTCTCTAATAGGTAAGAAATTTGATCAGAGCAATAAAATTAGTGGTAGTTCAGGACTAACAAAGGATGATCCTTTTGTGTTTGGTCTGATAGTAGGAAAGAAAACAGTGCATGCCTTTGGTGCGTTAAATCTGACACTTTGGCCACATGGTCAGATGTGGAACAAACCTGGAACAAAGGATCCAACATATACAACTTAAAATGGAACAAAATCTCATTTTAAAATAACTTCAAAATATTAACTTTCTTTAAAATAGAAAAAGAGAATTTGATTCTCAAGACAGGCTTCACAGCTGATTTTTCCTTCAATCACTCTATGAACATTCCCTCCAACTAACAATCCCAACCTGCAGTTATTCAGAACAAAGCCTATTCTGAGGCATTTTCCAGATTTTGAACATAAATGTACTCACCAAGTGGCCGTTCTTCTGATAAGTGGCAGGAGAAGGAGAAAAACCTCCCATGAAAATCAGATGTGTCAGCAGGGTATCTTTTAAGACAGCTCCTCAGTATAATGCCTTTCCCTCCTATACTTCATTCAGAATGGAGATTCTCTGCTGAAGTGCTATGTTGCTTAAAGCTTTTTCCATAGGGAAAACTTTCACATGATTTTTTCAACCCTTGTTAATACTTTATTTATAAGAAATTTATCTTATTTCTAGAGGCTGCTAAAATGGCATACATTGTCTCTTATGTGAATCAAAGTGTGAACTGTAGCCATCTGAGGTTTCTTAGTTTTTTTCTTTCAGATTATAAAAGCACTTTATATATTTTTAAAGTAATATTATCATCATTTTTAAAAAAGCGCATTTGAAATAGAGATTAATGTAAGGCACTCCATAATACACACACAGTCAAACTAGGTGACCCTACAGACATGTTCTAGCTTCCAAAACCATTAACTCCCAAGTATCCTCCAAAAATCCTAAAACTTCAAGTTGCAACATCAACGGAAAAAATCTTTTACTCTCCTTGGTATTTTGTTCTAGTAGTTCATACCACTAAAACGAACCTCTTATTTTTTACTTGAACTTGTTTGTTTTCCATATTCTTATTACAAAATTTATCCATAAAATTATTGCCCTTACAGTATTAAATATTCCTGCTTTGTGAAATAACTTTTCTTAATGAAGTATTTTTTTCATCTTGATAATCTGAAAGAATTGAAGCCTTCTGATCTCCCTTCTGAGCTCTCTCCTTTTTGACTGTTTTTTGGTTTGAATGTTTTTGGGGGTTTTGTGATACTTTTAAATGTACAAACTCTGGGAATGGTTATGATGATGTAGTACCAGGACTGATCAGTCCCATGCCATTTTTTCAAGACTTAATGGCAAAGGTCCATAAAAACATGATACCATGTTCTATTTCCATTGCTGTTTTTTCCATTACTTATACTCATGTGGCGGAAAAAAATTCATGAGGCAGTATCTGATGTTCAGTGCCAAAAAAAATCTGGTAAGATGAATAGGAACATGAAATATACTAGCAAAGCAAAGTGGGTTTTCAGTTTATAGCCTAAATAGGTAGTTTTGGCATGGGATATAGAGGAATTCTTTCTAGACTTGTACCTGATAGGTAGCACCCACAAGAAATAGTTTTTACCCCCTGAGACTTGGAGGTATGGGAGATGCCACATTATTCCCTTAACAGTAACATGCCTCATTATAATGCTACCCCAGGCTATACGATAATATTTTAAGAAAAAAAGGACAAAATGCTGAGTCAAGCTCTTTTTTCTTGCCATAAGCAGCTCTTCTACTCTTCCACAACTGAGAAGAAAATGACAAATTTTCCTGTGTGAACAAGAAAAACTAAAAAATGTAATTAAAACTGATCTAGTGTTTCTATTGGAAATCTCCTTTGATGTTACCTGCACAGTGCTGCAACATTGATCCTGTTAAAAACTGTGTCTCAGAATTTCATCACTTCACTGAGGGCATTTGCTGAGTTTCTTTTTATATGGCAGTTTAGCCTTTAATAAAAAAAAAAAAAACAAACCAAACCAAAGAGTGAAGGAAAGGAGCAACACTGGATTTACCATGCTGGATCAGGGTACTTACCTATCAAATCAAACATCCTATCCTATGCGATATGTAATGAAAGTAGAGGCTACCTTGTAGAGGTCATCATTATATGTGTTCTTGTT
>VYZT01026458.1:3459-15239 GCA_013400735.1 Pomatostomus ruficeps
TCCAAACTTATTTTGTTCTCTACCACTGTCCTAGATCATATTTATTTTAGTGAATCTATGTTACCAGTGAATCTACCTTACCAGTGCTCCGTAGTTGCTTTTTTCCCCCCCATTTACCTTCTAATTAGGCATATTAGTATATTCTACAAGTAATATCTTTTTCAGGATGCATACAATATATTATTGATCTATTTTGATACTTGTGGTTCACTGTAAGGCCAAAGAAAGAGAGGAGGAGAAGGACTACCTGTCCAAGTTGTGATACTGCTAATTTCATTCATATCCGTGAGGAAAATGACCTTGTGAAGGTTGTGAAGGTTTTTATTTGGGGCTGGGTGATTGTTTGACAATAAATGAGCCAGTGGGGCGTCTTTCTTTCAGTGAGCCTCTGCAAGCTCCATTAATTCTACTTTTAGAGACAGAAATTTCTAAATCTTCCAGGCCATATGTTTAGCTTACAACCTCATTTGTTATCAGTCACAATAGGTCTGCTTAATATTCTTTTACTGTGTGGTACATACCTGAAAACTGCTCCTGCTGGAGAGGTGAGACGGTGTTCTGTGCCAAGAGAGCTCCAGCTCATTTTTATAGGAATTCTCCAAGTACTCTGCAGTGACCAGCGCATGAGGAAGTTTGAACTTAAAATCTTGTAGTCATGAAGAATAACAAAAAGCTTTTCCTCCACATGCAGATCCACCAGGAGGAAATTTGTTTTGTTTGATGGCCACAGTTGTATTATACTGCCATTAGGAAGAAGCAGCTGAATCAGACATTTCTGAGATTTTTGCAATTTGATTAAGCTTATGCCATAATTAAAGAAATCTGCCAGGTTTTTTGCAGACATTACACTAATGTTTCTAGGACATGTGTCCCCAACCTGCTACTGAACCACATCCTTACACAAGTGTAACTCCCAGGTGTGTTGCCACACTGGTGTTTTTAATAGCATTTTATTTACTGTGCTCCAGAGTCATCATTTTGCTCTCATCAACACTTATGGTTAATTTAATATAGGAAAACTAAATTCATTAAGATCAAAGCACTAAGTGTGGTACTTGTTCCATGCCTTCATTTCTATGGCAGTTAAAACCTTTAGGTTAAACATATCTTGACATGAATTCTGAGTGTATCAGAGCAAAACAATGTTTTTCTTTTGCCTTGACAGCTATTTCATTTCTCTTTCAAGATCAGGTCATGAGATCTTCATACCTGACAAGTAGAAAATTAAGACAATGGTATTTACAATTTGAGTGTGAAGTTCAAATGAGGTGACATAGGAAGGAGCTGTGGAAAAGGGTCCTGTCCCTCTATGTTTGAAGGGTAACGTGTAGTTTACCAGCTGTGAAGGGTCCCCATGGAACCAGTGATAGTTCTTAAGGTAGAAAGCACCAGAACAAGTAGAAAATGGTGCAAAACTTTTTAACTGAAAAACTGATAAAAGTAAGATGTGATGCAGCAAAAATCAGTGTTCTTGTGCAAGCCTTATGATACTAAATATTTCAAATTACTCTGATTTGCCCTCCAGCCTAGAATGTTGACTTGTGCGTGGGGCTGAATTAAACTCTGTTACATGCAAGGGGTTCCAATTCCCCGGCTCTCTGTCATCTGCTTGATGCTCTTTGTCCTCGATGAACTTGTGGCTACTTAAAGATGTTGGATTTCTTTGCTGATTCCAATGTAGGTGTTTGAAAGCCAGCAGTTTGGGGTTTATGCACAGCAATGGGTACTTGAGAGCCTCTGGTTGTTTATGCTTTTGGATGTCCTGGAAAAGAATTTGGTGAATGACAGGTCCGGAGCGATGGCAATGTGTGTGAGCAGTCAGCTGGGAAAAAAGAGAGCTTGGTTACAGGAATTATAAATGAGAACAACAGTTTGACTTGAGGAGAACAAAATGATCTAAAAATACAGCCCAGGAATAAATGGTCAGGAATAAAGGGAGCCAGTTTGGACTCGATAATGGTTTTGTCTTCAGTAAACACTCTTAAGCTCGTGCTCCCGAAGGACAGAAAATAATACGGAAGTGAAATCTAAACCAAGAGAGTCACTCATCCATCCTGGATGGATCTCAGAATGCTGCAGCTGGGAATGGGAGAAAAAGAAAAGGAGCCACAAGGGAGGTTTGGTGTCTTGGCTGCCAAGGGCAAAACAGAACTCGGTGTTCTCTGGGTACGACAGACGAGATTTCTGCTGCACACAGAGAAAATGCACCTAACAAAGACACGGGCCTGCAGATAAGAGGGAGAGCTGCCAGAATGGAAGAAGGTAGCTCTTTGGCTGTGGTACAGATTTTCTCCTGATTGCCACTGAAAAGCATCCCCTGGCTGGCAGGGAATAGGAGTCCTTTCTGTGGAGGCATTGCCACGCCTTTGCTGGAAGGCTGGAGGGCTGAGTGCTATCCACATCCCCCAGCAGTGCTGCACAGGGACTGGTGCCATATCTTTTGTGTGAAGCTGCCCAGTGCCCAGCTTGGCTTTAGGAGGGGAACTACTTTGTCTTTGGCTGGTACTGAACAAGGTTTCACAGGCCTTGGACAAATTGAACATTGTTTGAAACCATGCATTCCTCTGCTGGCTGCTTTTCCTCATGTCTGATTTGATTCTCTCGTGTTTATTGAAGTCCTTCTTATAAACTTCTTCCCAGTGGTTGTAACTTGCTCTTGCCTGCTTGTGGTTTGTTACTGGATCAGACTGGAGCACATGGNGTTTTACAAACCCTGCAGTTCAGTTACAAGAGCTGTAACTGCTGAAGTCCCTCACAGTGAACTTCTTGGACAATATTTTAATCCAATTGCACCAGATTAGCAGTATATATACAAAGCCACAGGTGACCTACTGGCTGTAACGGAGTATTTAGTTCCTGTTGCTCAGGTTCACAGGGACATTCTGAGGTTCCTTTCAGTCTGATTTATCCTTTAGTCCTGAGTTTTATAGTCATACTTCCATATAGGACATCTTCCTCAGCTGGATATCACTGGGAAGGAGGAGCAGGCAGGAGAAGAGAGAAGCAGGAGCGTTGCTTTAGTTCTGATGGTTTAAAGTCAACCTTCCTCGAGCTATCTCATCTTCCTAACAGCAGTACTGCCTGTACTGAATTAGAAACTCATTAACACATCAGTCACATTAAAAACCGAACCCAAACAGCTCAGGAACTGATTATTCTTCAGGGCATCTCCCAGCAAGTCAAGACACTCCCATAACTCATCCTGGTGACAGGTACTGTTGACCTTGTTTAGCAAATATAAACTGATTTCACCCAAGCACTTTGCCAAAAGACTTGCCAAATAACCTGCTAATAACATCTATCTGGATTTAAATATGGGGGTAAAGACAAAAAAAGTTGTAAAAATGCTACAAAAGCGTGTTGGCAAAATCCATATAAAGCCTTCAAATAAATGCCCTGTGCTAGGTCTTTGTTCTATGAAAAAGCGTTGAGCACATGTGCACAAACAGCCGCAGTCTTATCCAGGAGAATGATAGGAACACAAAACTGAACACAAACTAAGCCTCTGCAGGAGTGCAGAGTGGGGTGAGATCATTACAGCAGCTTGAACTGTTTGTACTGCCTTCTCTTGTGAGGAACAAATTCATTCCTTTGGGCTGCTGGGGTAGAGAGAGGAAGGGTAACAGCAGAATCTGTCAGGGCGCCGGTTTGGCAGGCAATGAGTTGTGTTTCCACCTGGAGCCTGCCAAGCCCTGGCTGAGTCCACATTTCAGACCTCAGTCTCTGCCTTTGGCAGCAAATGCAGGATCTTGGGAAGGGAGGTTTGCAAAGGGCCAAATGCTGTGCCAAGAGCATTTCTTCTATGTCCGTCATTACAGCTCCTGGGTGTTACAAGGCGAATATTGCATGGGAAATGTTGAAAGGGATAGAGACACTTTTATAAATAACAGCTTGGTTTTTAAAATTGCTTCTCAAAGGAAATAAACAACACCCAAAACCCTGCAAGAACAAACAAACAAATCCCAAAACAAACAACAAACAAGAAGGCAAAACAGAACAAACAAGCAAAAAAACCTGGGAAACTTCTGAAGAAATGTAGTTGCCTGAGGCATGAATTTAGGAGGGCTTGCTGGGCTGGAAATTGGTTGCTTGGTTGGACCAGGGGATGAGCAAAGGAAGGAAGTGAGGTCATTTCACACAGTTGTACCTCTGTCTGAGCAGGGGATCCAGATGTGGATGAAGTTCTAAAGCCTGTGTTGCTGTAATTCCCTAGTACCTTGCCCTAGGAGCTGGATGCTGTTCTTGATGGTTGGTATTTGTGCATTGACCACAGTCTCTTGTGCCATCCTGTGTGTTTAGGAGACCCAGAGTCATGAGACAGCTCAGCCAGAGGAGTCTTTGCTTTAACAGAATTACACAGAATTTGCTTTGGGGCTGTCTGTCCTTGACTTCTGTAAAGTAGATCCAGTGCAGGACCCCATTTTTCTGAGACCAGACAGCTGAGCTAGGGTATTGATATTATATTAATATGATACTTATTATAAAACTATCCACTATTGGTTTTGCTATTCCTGGCCCAACAAATGATTGCTGAAACATCGCTGTAAAGATTTAATTTCAATGAGAAGTCTCTTTTTTGCTTTCCCTGTCTCAATGGCTGTGAAAAGCTGGAAACAATTAATCACCCATTTAGCAAAATCTACCCCCAAAAAATATTCAAATACAAAGTTGTTTCTGGATACAAACATATCCACACACTCCACCCCTGGACCTTGGTGTTACTTGGTGTTAACTGTATTAACATATCAACAATAATTCATTCCCCCTTGAGTCAAGGCAAAAGACCTGCCTGGATTTTAAATAACAGTCACTCCCTTGAAGAAATCAGACACTTCATTCTAGACTGTCCAGGGCAAAGGGCATTAAAACCTTCCTGTTCCATTCATCTTGCTTTAATTACTTTGTATATTTAGCATTCAGTTGGCTTTTTTGTTGCTCAGGAGATGTGGATCTGTGGCAACAGGGAGGGGAATGCAGGCTGAGGTTCCATGCAATGTCTGGAGCTAAGTAGGAAAAGTAGCATTGCTGTCAAGCTCATCTGGGATGTCAGAGGGAATTTGAGGGATTGAGGGTGGAGGTATTTCTGAGTTCAGGAGAGTGACCCAGGCACTGGGCTACTGGATTGATGAGGAGGAGGGATGTGGAGGAGCTTGCACCTTGCTCTCTGTCCTGGAGAGGCATGCAAACAATTCTGATCCAAAGAGAGAAATTTGAGAGAAAGCAACAAAAAACTAACCACCTAAATACCTTATAAAAATCTTCAGTCTCCTGCATGAAGAATGAAGGTGATAGGGCCTGTGTGGAAGCGCTGTGATGCATCTCTGTCCTCAGAACAAACGTTGGATTCTCACACAGTAGGAAGCAGTGCTGGAGTTAAACCCTCCCAGAGATGTTTCCTTGTGTTTTCCTTCCAGCCAGTCCATGCCTGTGGATCCACTTCTTCTGGCACTCTGCTTTAATGATCCCTGGAGCAGCAGAGGAGCAGCCATATGGCTTGCAGCAACCTGAATTTCAGCATAGAGTTGACAAAGAGATTAATTTTCTCTTTTTGCCTAGATAATGTTTTGAACTCTATTTTACACAGTCTAAGAAAAACTATGGAAGCTGCCAGGCAGCTTCCAAGCATTGAAAGAGCATCTTGAGAGAGGTCAGCACAGGAGATGTGCCTGGAGGACAGTCCCTTACAGCTGCCCCTGGAGAAGCCTCAGTGGGGAGGAAGCAGATGGCTCAGCTCTGTCAACACCCCAAAGTCTCCTAAAACACCAGATTATTGAAGCTATGAAGTTCTGGCTAGCTAATTACATCTGAGATGCTCATGGGCATGGCTCTCGTTCAGCCCTACTGACCAAATGGACCAAATAGACCAAATGGAATTTTAATCCTAGAAAGAAAATTTTGTAATGGATGTATGTGAAAATGGGGACTGCAGCATAGATGAATGTTTGCTAATAGCAGTGGGATATTGGATTTGGGAATGGAGGAGGGCTTTTCTAGCTTTACAGACCCCTAGTATTTGTAAAATTGCTTTATTAAAAAAACCAATGGGTGTTATGCAGGGACTCTGCTAAATATGAATAATTTAAACCAGTGAATAATTAAAACCTGTCTGGGAAGAGTTATACAGGTAATTTGAATTTCAGGTGTGCACAGAAGGAAATGTGAACACAGAACAATTCGGGATTGCAGATTAGATTTGCACTGTTCCAGTGAGTCCTGGTCTGAACAGTGAGCACTGCACTGAGTGCCACCACAAGCAGCAAACCCCAAAGCAATATGAAAATGTGTATTACTCCTGCACTTAATGGACTTTCTCTTCAGAGAAGACAAAGTGACTTTGGAATGGGAGCTGCAAGTACACTCCAGCTCCTGGGAAAACCACTCTGGCTTTCTTTTGATGTAAAGGTCATTGCAAATTGGGAAGTTTAATTCATGTCCTGCATGTTTTGTGCCACCAGTCGTGGTCCCTAGCTGGTAAATAAGAAAAGTGAATTTGTTCTTGAAGAGAGGGAGTGAAGGGTATGAAATTGGCCGGGTGCTTCTCAGGGGAAGGGTTTAGCCACACCTTTGGTTGCAGTGAGCTTTTAATCTATTTTGCAGCAGATGTATTTGTAAGCTACTCTTTATTTAGTACAAAGAATGACAAATAACATATTCAGTGAGGGATCAAAGGGATGACACAGGAGAAGAGAGCCTGGATGCAGGATTGCCATTTCTGGGTTGATGGATCACCTAAAAGCATAGGCTGCTAAATTTGGGTGTAGTAACTCAAGAAATAAAATTATTCTTGCCCAAATAAAGTGAATGAGCTTGACTTGTTTGTACAGCTCGAGCACAATAGTATCTGGGTATGCATTAAAAAGTCAGAAACCAATGAAATTCCTGTAAAAGACACATTTGCAAGTCATCATCTGAAAGAAAAAGTGGAAGAGAGAGACAGTGACGTGGTAAAGAAAAACATTTTCAGAAATTTCCATTGCACATGAACAACAGATTTGCTTTCAGAAGCTCTAGTCCTGCAGACAGTATTTTTCTGGTAAGGAGAATATACAGGAAGTTGGTATAATGTCTATGAGCCAGACAGGAGTAAATGAAGCTTTAATGATTTCTAGTACTGCTGTTTCCATATGGCACCTGTGTTCTCTCTGGCAATTTTTTATCTTCCAGTTGTGAGAAATTCATCTCTGTTACACACAGAAACATGCATGAGTGAGAGGCTGTGTGAAGAGAAAAAACAACAATTTACTTGTCTAATGTTTAGGTATAAAAGCTGCTTTAACTGTGAAATGCATTAAGAGGAGGTTGGTTAGGTTTTGGTTGGGTTTTTAAAATTTATTCTTATTTTTTATTGTACTGGTAGCAGTTTTCCTTTCTTCTAACAAAATCCTCCAGTTCAGGGCAGCACATCACTCCTTTCTGAATCTAGAAAGAAGCTCATCAGCTCCATCATGTTTGTTTTAAGCAATGTTGATTTGGGATTTATTTCTGGGATTTAACTCAGTTATATTTACCCTATAGAAGTACTTTCACAGGGATGTGCCCATTTATGTTTCAGTTGTGGAAACCAAAATATTTACAGCAGTTTGTGTGCCACTGCCATTCCTTTTTTCTTCTTGTTTCAAAAGCAGGGAAGGAACGTGGGGAGTTCCTCTGTGCCTTACAGAGAACTGTGGAAGGCTGAGGGAGAAGCTGAGTTACTGCTGAGAGATGCAGCAAGAACAGCTAAAACACAAGGAGAAAGAATAATTCATCTTCCGGTCCCTACTTTTTAATTTGTTTATTAAGTAGATGTCCCTCCAGGTGTATTTCCCTTTTCTAACAACTCAGAATTGTAGGAGGACTCACACAGTTATGTCTTCCTGAAGCAGTGCCAAAGTTTCTGGTTTTACCTGTCCAGAATAACAGGTCGGGGTTGTAAAAGAATAGGATTTGGAATAAAACTGAGGGAAAGTTCTGAAGAAATATGATTCATGCTTAAGTCCCTTGATTCTTTGTTTTATACTGACTTAAAAGCCAGGTTTCAGGATGCTTTGACACTAGACTGGAAAAACTCATGAGAGCTGCATTTGTAATGATACTGCCTATTTTAAGCATAAAATAGTCTCTAAAACATCCACTTTTATCCTTCACATGAGGCACTGCAGCCTCCTGGACTGCATTCAGTATGCAGCACAAATCAAATTTCTCGACAACTGGATCTGTGCTCCTACTTCTCCTGTTATAATTCAGTGATTCATTTTCCATTAATTTTCACACAGATCAAACTTCCTTGAATATTAACAAGAATGGAGTTAGAATCAAAACCTAATCCAGAACCTGCTGCAAATAAAATTAACGGCTTTTTGTCTTAGTGTCACTGATCTTTTGAGTCAATAACTATCTGGCAGGATAAATTTCACATCACTTCAGGCTGTACAGCATCTACAGTAGCTCTACCCTTGGATTTCTCACCTCTTCCCACAGTGGCAGTGACAGGAAATGAGCAGCAGGGAATGGTTCCTCTGGACTTCTTTGGGCAAAGCAATTAAACTGTAATTTAGGGTGACACAAGAGGCACAGAAAAGCCAATTTGTGCCTGGTGGCAGTGGTGGCAGCCCAAGCTGAAACCCAGAGGCAGAGATTTAGGAGGCTCTTCCAGAGAGCTTCAGGTGATGTGCACAGCCCTGCTGGCAGCACAGCAGCCCTGAAATAAATTAAGTTTATTTGCTTTAAGTGTTATTGCTTCTGTAACAAGAACAAGACTAGAGAACATATTACATATGACAGTAAAGCAGACATATTACAGGAAAATTCCCCAGGTGACAAACATGTTTTTTGTTTTCTTAGGGTTCCAAAAATCTCCCAGGAAAGACTTTTTTCCTCGGGAAATGAAAATATTTTTCTTTTAAGCCAGACTTCAAACTGTTTCCGTGGGAAGTCAAACTTCTTTCCAGTTGTAACACTCCTGTTCCAGCCCTGTTATCCCAGAATACTTGAGAATATCACCTCTCCATATATAAACACTATAATTTCCTGCTCACACCCCTGCTTACTCAGTTCCTTACATGTGAGCAACTAGATATTTTATTTTGATGGTGATCAATAACCCACCATTGCTTTAATGTAGTTTTAATGTCATTTTACACCAACCACGAGAGGCAAAAATGCACTGCTTAAATTCCAAGTATAACTGTCGAGCTCCTTCCCACAAGAAAACTGATCACCTGTGGTCAGCAGAACAGGTGCTCCCTTGGAGCAGTGTTCCTGCAGGACTTTATAGGCAGGAGAGGGATGTGTATTAAATATAAATATATTTATTCCATAGCAAATTGAAGCTGCTGTTGTGATCTGTTTGTGGTGGTAAAGGTGTGCACTTTTGCTGTGGTGCCCACAGTGTTGTTTCAGGTATTGTGGTTGATGCTGTGTATCAGAAAACCTGAATGATTGACTTTATTATGCCACGTTTTAAAAAGAACATAATTAATTCAACCAGAGAAGACTGGCATTTTCTGTTGTTTGTGGCTGGAAAAGACAGCACTAAAATCAGGACAATTGTAACGGGTTAGTTACATTCTGTGTCCTGGCAGAAGTGTAGGTTCAGGTTCTCCCGGGAAAAGAGAGGATTTGTACTGATTTCTTGGCTGTTCTAAACCGTGATATTAATGAGCTCAAGACAAGAGTGGCACTAGAAATTGTTTTTGCAGGGATAGAAGAGTAAATTCAAAATTCTACTTTGATTCCTAAAGCAAGGCTCTCCTGCAGCTGAGGTGCACGGTGCTGGTAAAACCTTTAAAAGATTTGATCAGGGGATGTGGAAGTGTAAATGGCACAAATAGATCAAAGAGAATTTCCCTATGGTTTGGGAGCTGCTATGTGAAAATGAACTAATAAAAACCAACATGAATACACCTATCAGTAGAACTTTAATTTAAAAAGGGCTGAACAAGACAAAGAAAATGTACATAGGCATCAAGGTCTCTTCCATCTGAGGGGTTTGCTGTGTTTGCCTGGGCCCTGGGGAAATAAGAACAGCCAGTGGAAAGGGAAAACAGAGAAGTGCTTGCAAGCTGGGCGGGCACCCAGTGGCAGAGAGGTGGCAGAGAGCAGCAGGGTGTTTGCCAATAATGCAGTGCAAAGCTTGCATCATACCGAGCTGATGCCTGATGGTTTTTTGTCTTTTCTTTCTATACCCTTTTATACATTTTTATCCCCTTTCCCTCTCCTTCACAAACTCTCCTTGTCCCTCATCCCTACATGTGGATAACCCTTGGAGGCTGAGCTTGAGCTCAGCTTGGGGCTTCTCTGAGGGGAGCAGATGAAACATCCCGACTGTCTCCAAACCAGAGGCTCCAGCCTTGCACGGAGCCTCCTCTCTGGAACAGGTTTTTTAAACTCGGCTGGAGTCTCACTTGGAGGAGTTGGGGGGTAATTAGAATGGGGGACAATTACCTCATTTGTTAAGTTTCTTATTGGGGATTTGAGGTAGATCTGCTAATTTGTGAGCTCCATCAAATTGTATCTGCGTTGTACACGGGGGGTGCTGCTCGGCTGTTTCCACCTGTGACGAGTTCTGCACCTGGGATCCCATTAAAACCAAGGGAATGCCCTTTGCCCTGCACTGCTGGGGCTGCCTCTTATTCTTACCAGCCCTTAAGGCATCAGAGCAAAGGTTGAGATTATTGGCATTTGGAATGCATTTGTCACCAGTGTCCATCTGGGGGAACACAGCATCAACAGAACTTGCCCTGGCTTGATTTAGGGTCTTCTGTGGCTGGAGCTTGGCTGCTGAGCTGCTGCTCTCTCTTCTGGCTGAGTTTTAGCCCATGTGCAGCTCAGTTATAAGATTCTGAGTAGGCTCTCCAACTTTATGACGATCCTGCCTCAATATTGGAAAAAAAAAGAAGTCTCTTTGCAACATGGTGTATTGTAAAACTCCACAGCTGAACGTTCCTGTTGTTCCTCTGAACATGACACTGTTCATCAAAACGTAGCTGCTCTTTTTTTATTATTGCTTAGATTTGATCACACGTTGTTCTGAATTTTTTATTTTCATTTATTGAAAGATGGCAGCATAGGAAAAATGTCATACTTCTTTTTTTTTGTGTGTCAAGATACACAGACCTGGAGGAATTAATTTCTTTTCTCATATAGGAAAGCTGTCTCCTGCCTTGTATCTTTGCTGTGCAGCAGAATTCGCTCCCAGTTTCTAGCCCAGAGGACAAGCAAAGTTGAAAGTCTGGACCTGTTTATTATGCATGCTGCCATTGTGCTTTTTAAAATTAAGTTGAAGTCTCGAAAGCAGGTGGAAGTAACAAGCACATTGATTTAATTTGTATCTCTAAGTCGTTCAGGCTGTGTTGGAAATACTCATGAATTCCTTCTGGGTTATTGCAGGGCTGGGAGGGACACTCTGAGGGCAATTTTCAGTGCCTTCTCCAGGTCCCCAGCACCTGCTGCTTTCCAGATTTTAACAAAAACTGCTGCTTGCAGGTCCCTAGCTGTCAGGCATCATGAGCTGCACTCACCAAGCTGTGCCCCACGCCAAACAAGTTTATATTTTGTTATGCATCTGTTGTCTGATATCAAAAGATTAAAAACCTTTGCAACAGTGTTAAAATGGTAAGATAAAAACGCAGTTCTTTGTTGGGAGCTTCCAGGTGTGTCCATAATTAAGGGCTATGGCCACGCTTGGTACTGGATTTCTACAATTTTTTTAAGTTTAACAAATTATTATATCTAGCATTGTCCAATTAGATGATTCATTGGTGTCCTGGGGTGATTTTTATGCTCTGTATTTTTTTTTT
>VYZT01026458.1:24260-38000 GCA_013400735.1 Pomatostomus ruficeps
TTTTTTTTTTTTATGTATGTGTTTTGTGCTCAGTTTTGTGAGGTTTTGCTTGGTTCTTTTTTGAATTTGGTTTCTCTTTCCTTCATTAAAGACATGCCTCAGTGTCTCTACCTGCACTCTGTGAAGTTAAAAAAAATCCTTCATGTGTCAGAATGCAAGTAAAGTCATCTGTCTTCAAAACTCTTTTCCTCTTCTTCAGATATCCGTTCTCTCCTTCATCCTAACTCCTTTCATTGCCTTAAAAAAAATCCTCTCAAGTGCTTAACAAACTAGATTTCCTCAGAAATCACAGATTTTCCTTGGTTCTTCCCTCTGTTTTCTTTATTAAACTCTGTAAAATAAATATTTTATCTGAAATAAGGAATAAGGAATGGGGAAGATGTGACCTAGTTTCCTTCTCCTTATTCCGAGGTGTTTTCAGTAATTCTTAAGAGGATTTCCTCAAATGTCCTTTCCAATATTCTGCTTTCCTTCGCCTGATCTCTTCTGTTTTAATATTCATGAAGAACCTGGGTGAGATGTGGTTCTGTCACTTCATGGCATGGTAGGAGCTCTGTGTAAGGCAGTGCATTCCCTCAGAAGGCAGAAATAAGAGTGCGTGGGAGGATTAAGGGAATCTTCCAGAGACAGCAAAATCTCATTTTTCTAGGAAGAAAAAATTAGATATTTTGAAGTAGAATGTTCAAAGTTCAGAAGGCAGTTTGTCTGATCTTCTCACATGCCCTCCTACAATCTTGGGATTTTACTGAAATAATTCTGACTTTTTTTTTCTTTTTTCTTTTTTTTTCAAGTGGAAATTGAAGTTGGAAACAAAGTTAGTAAAGACACATTTACATTTTAACTAATGTTTAGTGATTTCATCCACCTCTCAGTTCAATACAGGCATCCACCTGACTAAATGTCCCCTTATCTACAGGACAGTTGTGTTGGTCCATGCACAGGAATTTAATTTGCTTCTCACACGGATTTTAATTTTTTTCAAGTGTTGAAGTTATCTTCAAAATAATACATTTTTCATATAGAGTAGTGATACCATTTACAGTAATTTTGATCATCATTAGCTGAACAACTTTTTATTTCTTTCAAGTTTGTTAAAATCTTAAGAATATCATCAGTTGCCTTATCTGAATCTAAGTTATAAAAGGAGTCAGAGTTCTAAATCTCTTAAAGTCATTTCTCTTTCACTGTACCAAGTGCAATCATTGACATTCTCAAGTTTGTCTGATGACCTGAGGACCCCTCCTTGCAGGGAGTGGTTTTCCTGGGGAATTCTGTGTGGGCAGACCCCAGGAATTCTGCAGGCCTACAGGCGCCCAGCTGCTTTGCAAAGGTGGTTCTGGTGGCTGCTGTTAAGTTACAGAGGATAATTTTTGACAAAGTGGGAATGCTTGGAAGTTGAGTCATAACTATACGTCTCTCCTCTGGAGAGGAGAGAATTTTTTTTTCATTAAAACAGAGACAAGACAAGAACTTTGAAGGCAGAATTTTTCACACAATGCTTCTTCTTTCTTTTTTTTTTTTTTTTTGGTGCATAAGGGAGGACAAAACCCTAATGGCACTATAGAACTTGGATGTGAGGAAAGAGACATTTCACCTTAGCAGAAGACAGCCAGTAGTTCTGATAAAATGCAGAATTCACATTTAATTTTATTTGTCTTCTTTACTGGACCATTAATGAAAATAACATGCATTTATTTGTTAACTTAGACCCTGGCCTTGAAAATAATTTGCCTTGGCAAGTTTGCTTTAAAATGCCAGCAAAATGGATGTGAGGTAAGCTTTTTGTTCCTCTCCTGAAGCCTCCCCACCGTTCAGTGTTTCAACCAGAGAAATTTGTTTCCTGCAGGCTCAGTACTGGCATCAAAAATGAGAAGTGCTGACAAACAGAGCATCTCTACAGTGACAAGCTCTGTTTGAAGCCAGCAGCATTTAGGACTTTTTATTTTTCATTCTCCTTTTAAATGCAAGCACTGAAGTTCACTGTATTGCTGAGTGGAATCTGAGGCATGGCATCCTTGTTGGCATTGCTGCTGTGGAAGAATTTACCCTTAATCCATAGTCTTTGCCAGAGTATCACAGGTACACAGTCCTGAGCAGAAGTGGGCATGATAATTAGCAAGGCTTCATTTGTCACTGAGACTTTTTAGCTATTTGCACTTAGTAAGTCCAATTTTTTTTTTTTTTTTTTTTTTTTTTTTTTTTTTTTTGATCAAAGAGGAAATTTCTGGGCCTTCCATAAATGAAACATTGTTGAAAGTGGCAGCTTCTGATCCCTGGTGTATGGTGGAATCAGTTTATTTTTCAGCTTCAGCATTCTCTGGGACTTGATTGATTTTTATATTGCTTTTCTTGCCTGAACATGGGTCCCATCTTCCCAGACGAAATCCTGATACCCTTTTTTCATGGAGCTCTGGACACAGGATGACATTTGAAAAAAAAAGTCATTTTGTGCCTGCTGAAGGTGTGAGGAGATGTGCTGGCCTGGCAGTCCTGGAGGCCGGTGTACAGTCAGAGACATTAATGCTAAACTGCAGCGTAAGAATTGATAAATTTAGTAATCCCATGGCTACTTTTTGTTGCAGATGTCATCTTGATTGGGTTAGTTTTGCTGCAGGGCAAGAGCAGGTGAGCCCTGAGGGGTTGTGTTGTTTTACAGGAAGGGAACTGGGAGTGATCATGGCTTTCAGGTGCTTCTCTCTAGAAATTAAATATGGTTATACCAGCATAATTCATTCTTAAAAATGACAATTAATAATTCAATTTTTCCAAGTGAAGGACTCACCCAATGGAGGATATAGTAGCCTCTGTTGCTGTGTATAAAGTACTGAGAATTTAGTTCTAGGAGCAATAAACCCAGGGCTTGTTTGAACTGTAAAAACACAAGCTGAAAAGTGCTGACCTCAGTGAGAGGAAGAGTTAAACAGAAAAAGCTCAGCTCCATCTCACATGAACTTTGCACTGTCTGCACTACCCCCAGCAACCTTGCTGGCATGATGATTCTTTTTAACTTTCTCTCTCTAAAGGCCTTAACAACGTATAAAATAAACACTAGCAATAGCCTTTTGCTAGCAGTTTTTGTCTGTTTTTTTTCTTGAACTCTTGCATATTTTTCAGCTGTTTTGTGATGTGGTTTGGCCTCTGCTGAGTCTCCCATTCACCTCCAAATTACAGTGGCTGTTCCCACACTTCTCCTCTTGTCCTGATTGACGCAGAGGAGGAACCAGGGTGTCTCTGCAGCCTGGGCAGACTTCAGTCACCTGGAATAACTCCTGTTGTCTCAGCTCCAGGCTGCTGAGAGCCAGGCAGGCTGATGGCAATGCTCGAGACAGAAATCCCTCCCCTTCTGGATGGGAGGTTACAAGAAATGCATGGATGGATAGTACAGGGGGTATATATGTATATAGTCATCCACAAACCTAGATATATATATATATCTCTATTTGAAATGACAGCTGGGAAGTACTTAAAGATTAAATGCAGACCCTGCAGAAGGCCAGGAGCCCTGTGCCAGGAGCTGGAAGGGATCATCTCCCCTGCCTGGGCAGCCTGGGAGCAGCAGCCCAGCCTTTGACCCTGGGTGGAACAGGGTTGTGTCCCCTGGTCCCACGGGGCTGGCCTGCTGGCCCTGTCATTCTGCAGCCCTCAGACAGAGCCGCAGGGCTGAAAAGCAGCAGTTTGTGGAGACGGTTGTGCCTGAGCAGTTGGTTTGCCGCTGAGATGTCAGGGTATCAAACCCCCAAATGGATCCGTCTCAGGCTATTTTCAGAAACAGAACAGAATGTGTCTTTTCTCAAGTTCTCCTGCTTGGAGTACTCAGCCAGCCCTTCCAAATTCAGTGTGTGCCTCGCCAGCCAACAGTCTCACAGAAACGTAGTGCTTTAGATGAGCCAGGCTAAGCAGAATAATATATATATTTATCATTACGCAATCATCTGTAGCGATATTGTGTTGATACGCTTTCATGTCTGATTTTTTTCTGAGTGATATTTTATAAAAATCATATCAGGTCCTTGGACATTATAGAATATAAACACGTAAAAAGTGTGCTGGTGCTAAAATTATATTAGCCAAATAATTCAGAATGCAAAATCTCCGTTTCCATGAAACTTTCTTCTCAAAGTGGCAACGCCAGGTCTGGCCTGTTTGGCAGAAAGAGTAAGAGTAATGGGGAGATCATCAGGAACAGAAAACAGCTCGGTAAATGTTATGCTCATCTTTTAGATTTATATTTAGAAACAGTATTAATAATCAGAGGAGGTAACCACATAATTTCAATTATTAAGAAGCAGTTAAAGTGTTAAAAGGCTGGAAATGTTTGCTACTTTTATTTGATTCAGTTCTGATAGCATTGACACCTTTTTTTTTTAAATCCTGTTTCTTTTAGCTTTTTCTTGTATCCAAAAGATACCAATATTTTACCTCACCTTTTCATCAACAGCAAAGAGAACAGAGAAGAAAAGGAGGGAGTGTTTCCCTCAGGAACTTAGGACTCTGAATCCCTCAAAATATGACTTTGAGAAGGTGGGAAGGCTCTTATTAAAACAAACCCATAATATTAACCTTAGTCATTGTAATAGCTTTATTCCCACGAGAACTGAATTTAAAAGGTTAATTAAAAACCCCTTGGGAATTGAAGGAAGTAGGAGAGGAAACATCTCCTACCCAAAAGAGCCACTGTGACTATAGGAGATGATGTTTGGAGTGCTTGTGTGGTTCACTGGGGAAGGGAGGGCTGTGAAGTCAGCTTGGAACGTGTTTGTTCTTTTAAGGCACAGCTGACAAAAAGAAACAGAGAGGCTGGGCCTGGTTATACTCATTTTTAGCTCAGTCATTTGCATCAAGCTGCATTGCAGCACATTCAAACAAAGTGGAAACAAAAGCCACTGAATTCTCTGTGTCACAGCAGGACAGAAGGAAGGCAGAAAGCTTCATCTGTGCCCTGCTGGTAGAGCTGAAACCTCCTTCTCATTCAGATCAGTAGATCTGCTGCTGTGCCAGGATGTTTTTTGTGAGGGGGTGCTGGGGTGATGAGGGAGAAAGGTGCTTCCATGCAAAGCTAAACAAACAAAAAAACATTCTCAGGACAAACATCGCCCTGGTGCTGTTCCCCTGTGCACCTGCAGCTTCCACGTGCACACACAGACCAGGCTCTGCCTTATCAGCCCTGAGTAAACTGGAATTAGGGTTTCCTACAGAATTTGAGCAATTCCCCTTTGTTTTCACAAATTCTAGAGGGTTTATTGCCTGGCTTGGAGAAGTTGCTACAAGGGGGACAGTAGAGTCAATTCAGTTTCCCAGGAGGAGGCACAAGCAGCAAAAAAACTTGCACAAGATCTAAATTACATCTTCAGCATTCCTGAGGATGAATTTTGGAGTCCACCTTGCACTAGAACCTGTTCTAAAGAAGAACGTGCATGTGGACAAGTACATACATGCACACCCCTAAGCTATCCCTGTCTATTAAAAATATTCAATGTTATTTTAAAAAAAGATTCTTAACCTCTGCCACAATTGCACTTTAACATCACATAGTATTTGCCAAATCAGTTCAAGGATTAATTTATTCCTAATATTCATTTAAGCCTGTTTATGAATTGCATTGCCTTTGGACTAATTAAACAATGATTACCACCAGCAGTGCACCCAGCATGAGGTTCGTTGTTTCTCCTTTAACCACTTGCTTTTAAGTTTTTTGTTGAGGGTGTAGAAAGGAACTATTTCAGATGGAGCTAATTTAATGTTTCTAGAAGAGCAGCCTTTTGTGAGATGCTTTGATTACATGGCAGAGCAGCTTCTATAAAGACCTATTTGGCTAAGTAGGGCTTCCTAATTCCAAACAGGGGGAAAAAATTATAAAATGACTGCTAAAGTGAGTATAACAAGAACAAGGAAGATAATCTTAACAAGCCCTGGGAGGCAGAGCATGAGCTGAAATTCCCACATCAGTAAATGCATGTGCTACACAACTTCAGCATCTCTGAGGTTCTGTGCAAGCCCTGTCCTGAAAATGTGCTCATGGGGTTTTTTTGTGTACAGTATGACCCCTTTTGCTTTGTTTTCAAGTCACTAAAAGGAAAAAAGTTTCATTTTTTAGTCACATTATTCTTTATGCTTCTTGTAAATGATGTCTCAATTCTGCCTCCTTGCACTACTGTAATATTTTTCTCGGTCTTGGTTTTCTGCCTTTCAAAATGCTCAGAGTAGAAAGCAGGGAGAAAAAACTGAGACTTGGTGAGGTGATGGAGGAACCTTCAGAAAATTAAATTCCTTTTCCATTTAATCTTTTATCCTGTGTGAAGAATGTCAGTGTTGCACAGTAAAACAATATTTGGGTCACAGATTGCTTTGTATTTTGCAGAGTTTCGTGGTAAGAGAATTCTCTCTGCCAGTGCCTCATGCAAGATGACTGCTGTAAAATTTGACTTTTCAAGCATTGTAGGCATTAAAGAACCTTTTTAAGGGATTTTTCTTTTTTATTTAAGGTAGATTGCTATATAAGCAAATTTGATCTCAGGCTGCCCCTTGGAAACAGTAGTTCCATTTTTTATTTCATTTCTTAGCTCTTTTGTTGGCTTTTTCTTTTCCCATCAGCAAAATAGCATCCTCAAGATAAAAGCAGAATGTAAACAAACTCCATTGCATATTCCAAATGATGTTTCCTGCTTATCATTTAGATTAGCTTTTTTTTCTGTGTGTGTAATTGGAAAAAGTGATAAAGCACGGGCACAAAGAATTAAATATAAAGGGAAAAGCCACACAGAAGATTCATAAATGGAAAGTCTTACACGGCACTCTAACATGCACTTCCTGATCAATAACAATCTCTTTTCAAAGAACCTGAAGTTCCCATCAGATCTTATTCCTCAATAGAATCCCAAAAGGATGGAACAAAATGAGGAAATCGCCTCCCAGGTGCTGTTTTGATACCCCACTTGTGCACATCTCCTTGGAAATGCCACCCAAATCAGACAGGAACAACACGGATCTATAGGAATCTGATAAATGCTACACTTCTGTATTGATTTTGATCAGCAGGCCTTTTACACCTTCTTAGTGGCTGTGCTTGAAAGAGGCTTAACTCACAATTTCTGGTCAACTGTGATTCACCACCCAGCATTTCTTTGGAGCTGATTGACTCTTGCCTGTAATTATAGTTTACATCCTTCTTTTATACCCCTGGTTTAGTAGGTGTCTGACTGATCTGGTTACGTGATGCAGGCATGCTCAGGACTGTAAATTCCTCCTTTTTAGATCTGTAAATTCCTCCTTTCCAGCCCTGCAGCCTCGTGGGCCTTGCTTGCACTTCCACAATTTGCTGAAAGTCTCATCAGGAGGCAGTTGCCTCACTGTGCAGCATTTTGTAAAAGATGAATTCTAACTTCTGAATTTGCTTATTGTAGCTCAGATATAGGAGAGGAATATGAAAAAGATGGGAATATTACATTATTCGAATTAATTTCACTGACTTTAGCATCCTTGAGATTTCAGGTGAATGATCCTTGAAAATTTTTAACTCCCAGGTCATGCAGGGCTGACTTCTTAAGAGCACAGGACACGTAGATTTTCAGTGCTTAAGAGTTCTCAGCAGATTCTTATCATTTTGAGGAACTGCATAAAATTATATTGATCAATACTTTTGCATTTCATAAGAGAATTACACAATGAGAAACTCAGTGCGTGTGTGCCTTTTAAGAAGGGTCACTTTCTTGAAACAAGACTGCAGATATATAAAATGTGAGGCAAAAAAGTGTCTTTAAAAAGATTGAATAAAGAAAATACTGAGTACAAAAACATTTAGAAGCTTAGCTTCAGGGATAGTGGAGAATAAAGGAACATGGTGAAACTGTAGGAACTTCAGAAATCATGAGTCATTCATTTATTTTTAACTTGAGAGGATCCTTATGAAGAAAATAATTGTAAAGAAAAGTGCAAGTGCAGCAGTCAGCATTCTGTATGCGGAACCATCACAGCTGTAGTTTTCATGACAGAAATTAATCAAAAACTGTGTGGGAGCTGCAAAGTGAAGGGAAAAATCCATTCAGGATTGGGGAATTAGATGAAATTATAATGCACTTCGTAACCTTAGTTGTTAAGGTACTCACAAATTCATTACCTGTTCTGCAGGAGAAACTTCACAAAGAACAACACAGATTTTGTAACTGTTTGGTAGAGATTTCACCTGCTTGGCCAGGGTCATAGAAATGGGGATTTCTTTAGTATGCTTGCAGGATCCTTTCACCAAATGAAAGGAACAAGAACAGAGTCAGGCTTTGACAAAATTAAGTAATAAGTTGGATAAAGTTTGTTTTATTACTTAATGTTTTCAGTTATGATTTGATCATCTGTTGGCTTGAAAATGTTAAGTGAGAGCAAGAGAATCTCCAATTCAAATACTTGCAGTTTAAGTTGTCAGAACAGACATAAAAGAAACATTCATCATCTTCTTATTTACAAAGGGTTTTTCTGTGTATGGTGCCATGTAAAATCTGGAAGGTCTTTGTCATGTATTGATCGAAGACTGGAACTCTTTTGGGATGCATTTGAAAAAAAAAATAATTCCACTTCTAGTGAGTTTACTCTATACAATTGAAGAGTCTTTTAGGTATGATATTACATTTATTGGGATCATATTTGTACATGGTGTCTGTTTCATCTTTGTAAATGACACAAAAAGGGTAACAATCCATCTTTTTAACTAAAGGTAAGAATATAACCAGATACAGGAGGAAACCACAGCAAAGGAGTAGGAGATCAGGGAACGGGTGGGTGACACATCACAGAGAACAATAATTACGACATATATACATATATTTTTTTTTTATTTTGTATGCTGTCCATGTGTGCATTTTGCTCTTGGTGGGTCTAACAGCAGCATTCCTTGGGATCACTATTTAGCACCTAATTAACAGAAGACTGAGGCACAGCTCTGTCAAAAGCATGGTCCAGCTTGGATGTCTCTACAACGAAAGAGTGTTTGATAAAAAAAACACCCCCAAAACCTGCTAATTCCATGGAGCAAACATGCAGCTGTCTGAAGGGATAATTTTTTCTGAGGATGCTGCTGGGAAGTGCCTGGTTCCCTTTCTGGGTGGGAGTTCATCTTTTAGCAGGGCTTGGAGCCGCCAGGACATGACACCTGTAAGGCACTGACCCTTCCTTCCCCCAGCGACTGCTGCAGAGGACATTGCAGGAGCTCTGATGGGTTTTGCTTGTTGCAGGTTAAAGATCAATGCTCAGTGGGCACTCAAGGCAGGGAGATAACCTGCTCTTTGATTCCCATTAATTTTGGGAGAGGGTTGTGTTCAAGTGAATGGTTTGGCTCATCTGAGAATCTACGACCCTGCAGCAGAATTCCAGAACTGCAGAAGGCGTGGAGAACCCATTTGATGGATTCATTTCTGGATTTTTTTAAAAAATGTTATCTAAACCCACCTGGATTTGCTTTCTTCAGTTCTGTCAGCAAGCATTACTCGTGCTGTGGGCCCCTTTGCCTGCTCTCAGCTTTCTCCACAGATTCCACGGGGGGCACAGGTCTCAGGTTTGATCAGCTGCTGTTCTGCAGCTCTTGTCTGCCAGGGCATGGCAAAATTACCCCACAATACAGATATCAGCTCTAAGGAGGAGGGAAACTTCCCCTTGCATCTGAAATATGTGAGTTGAACTGAATTTTCTCTGCTAACTGCAGCTATGGTTCACCTTTCCATCTTCATAAATTTTCTTTATTTTTTCCCCCTCATACATAACAACTATCTTGCTCATTTTCAATCCTTTGAAAAGCTAAAAGCTTTTTTCTTCATTTTTCTTCTAAAACGATACCTCCAGCTCCTGCATGTGTTCTCTTTTGTCTCGGATGTATTTTTTCTTACATTACTATTTCATAAACTCTTTCAGATATATCTTAATCAGTTTTTGTTTCTAGCTCAGTTTTGAAACTGATCCAGCATTTGTAGCTCTAATGAAGCAAAGCACAAATACCTCCTTAAACACGCTGAAAATGTGTTCCGCTATTTCTCAAAAAGTAGGAAATCAGGTTTTATATGTATGCATTTTTTCCCAGATTTATATTGAACAAAATTTGATTTTCCAAGGGTGAATTATAGGCCTGTGTTTTGAGTGATTTTACTTTACAAAATGTTCTCTCATTTCTAGCTATCTGATTTAATACATGTGAGATGTAATTGCAAAGCTAGAGAGGTTGGGTTTTTTGGATTCTTTTGGTTGGTTGTTTTTTTACATTTGCTTTTAATGACAGGTAGGACAAAAATGCACCAACATTATGGTCAGTCTGGGAAAAGAGAAGAGCCACATTTTCTGTCACAGAGATGAGAGTTTGGTGATGCACAGCACAGTTAGCCAGGAGCAAGGATATTGCTACTAGCTGAAAGTGAGAGAGAAAAATACAAATAAAAGAGAGATGCTGGGATCTTGAGTAAATTATTTCGCTTTGCCTCCAGGCCCCTGAAACAAACCCCAGTGCCAATTCACAGACACTGCCCTGGAGTGAGTGGAACAAGTTTTGATCTACAATCACCTCGATCATTTGAGAAACAGGGAGCAGAAATGCTATTTCATCTGCCCCGAAGTGTGCCAAGCTCTTTCCAGCCTGCAGATTTACACCAAACGTAATTTCCTCCTCCAAGGATAACTCAGAGTGCTGAATGGGTTCTGGTTATAATGATTTGCTTTCTCCCAGATATCTTCTGTGATATCTGTTATTTATAATTGTATGTATAATCGGGTGGAGGATTCCATGGTGATCATGGTGGATCGTTTATCTGCCTAAACCTCTCCCAGTCAGTTATCACCTTCACTTTATCTGCCTTTAGGTGTTCTGGCATGTAAAATTGTTTGGTAATTAGGTAACATTGCCCATCAAATCCCATATTTTTCAAAAAAATGAGGTGGTACTCATGCTAGGCTATAGCAGTGGGAAAAGGTGCTTTGATGGAAGCAACATATTATATTAATTTTTCTGTGGCTGTCCAGCAGGGATCCCAACGGGAAGAGGCTGGAAGAACACCTTTCTGTGTCTCCATCTCCTCCTTGTTCTGTGAAATGTTCCCCTGGTGCTGGCACTGTCCCTGCAGGACGAGCAGTGTTTGAAATAACAAAGTGTAACTGTACCCTGATGAGGGCCAGTTTTGCTCTTGACATCCTCTTCAGTCCCTTCATTAAAATGATTCAGTTCTGGTAGGACAGTTTTTAAAACAGACTCCACAGTAGGTGCCACTTCCTTCAAGACATTTGGTAAACTCATAAATCCAAATCAAATTAGATTAATCAGCTGTATAGGGCAGACTTCATGGGCTGAGCACAAAACTTTGAGGTCATTTTTTTGAAGGCAGAACAACTCTTGCATCGTTCTGCTAACATATTTAAGTACTAAACATATAAATAGGTTTTTCTGTATTCATTCTGGTGGGTTAGTGTGTCACTAGCACTTGTATATTTATTGTGTCAGTGTCACACATCTGCCTCTGTGGAGAACAGCCTAACTCAATACCACAGGGGTCAGTGTTACTGTATTTCCCACCCAGCACAAAATTATCTGGGCAGGGTTTGCTGCCAGACACCTTTTCTTACTTTTTAGTGAACAAAAAAAGTATTTCTGAGCATAAACCACTCTTTTAGTGGCAGATACTGCCTTATTTTTTGAGGAAGTTTCAAAACAAGGTCAGTATTTCACATCCACGCAACATAAAAATCTTCTTCCCTGTTTTTTCCCCTGGGCAGTGAGATTTTTTTGCACACCGTTCTGGCCAGCAGCAGCCTGGGTTATCAAAGTGAAGCCTTCCATGAAAATGCACTGAAATATTTGTGCTGCAGCACGAAGCGAACGGAAGTCTCTATTATTTTCAGGAGACGTTCTACAAAGGAAGCATTTCACCTCAGTTAGGTGCCATTTTTCTCCTGTCAGCCTCCATGGAATGAAAATTACAGAGTCTGACATGGCCAAAGATTTGCTGGCTGACAGATGCTAACTTTAGTTTAGCTTCTACTTCTAATTTCATTTTTTTTCCTCCTCATGTCCCTAGTCTGTCCCTCTGTGACTGCAGCTTGAATTATTTTTTCATTCCTTGGGCATTCCAAGGAATTCTAAGGTCAGAATGAGAGAGGATCTTTAATTGTCCCCTTTTTCTGTACCTATTGCTGGTCTGAAAAGATCAAGAGCAGGTGCCCATTTCCAGAACAAGAACAAAACTGATTTGATACATGATTTTTCTTACAGCTCCGACCTCAGCCTGGTCACGCACTCAGCTGAGGGAGCACTGGGTCTCCAGTGAGCACAGGAATGCAATTTCCACTGCTCTGTGTAAAATTTCAGTTTTTTGTGAAGCATTGCTTTTCCCACTTGCTAATGTCTGTCAGTTTAGACTTTTACACATGTTTAGGAACCCGCCTCTCATACTCTAAATTCCTGTCCCCTTTTGACCTTCTCATATCTCTCTGTATCCCATTGTCCATATTTTTCTCTCATTTATGCCCAGTCTGCACTGTGATCTCCCTTTCCTCCCTTCAGTTTTCTCCTCTGCTCATTTTTGGCCCAAACAGGTCTTGTTGTGAGCGTTTTTTCCCCCTCCTTCCCAGCACGCCCCGTTTCGTGCCACATTTAAAGGATTTGTGTAGGATGAGGCTCTGGCTGCGTTCAGGCATGCTGGCAGACAGTGCCCTTTTTACAAGGGGCAGCTTTGCTTTTATTTTCATCACTGACAAAGTAACTTCAATGATTTTGAGGCTTCCAATTACATCAGAGATGGCTGTTTTTCAACCTTTCAGTTTGAATTGCTGATTCACTTAACTTTTTGATTTATTTCCTTCATCTTCCTAGCATTTCGCTCTCGTTCTATTTCTTGCTCTTTTACTGATTCTTCTCTTTGGTGTTCACTGAAGCATTGGGTAATCCTGGTTGAAAAGATAAAATATCCCAAACCATGGGCACCAGAGAGCAGAGATCAGTGCCTGCCCCTCCTCTTCCCCTCAGGAGGAATTGCAGATTTCGATGAGGTATCCACTCAGTCTCCTCCTCCTCCCCAGGCTGAACAGACCCAGTGACCTCAGCACAAGCGTAGATATTATTCTAAAAAGAAACTTTTCATCAGAAGAAACAGATCTCCTAGTTTAATATATTATGCTTGTGTGCTTTGTTATTGCAACAGCTCCTTCTCATCAACTGGAAACAATTATTATGAAAAACAGAAAAAATAAAAAGCAAATGTTTTGCTTCTAGATGAGCTTCTGCATGTGCACACAAATCTCATTGACAAACCTCAGGATTAATTTCTGTAATTGCAAAGGTGTGTTTTGCAAAAAAAAAATCTTTACCTGTAATCTTGAATCCTGTAGCCATACAAAACTCTAAAAGAGAGCAAATTGTAGTCTTCTTTTTTTTTTTTTTTTTTTTTTTTTTTTTTTTTTTTTAATTATTAAGGCATTAAACTGTTTATTTGGTTTCCGGTTTGTTTTTTTGTTGTTGTTGTTGTTTTTTTAGTTGTGGGGTTTTTTTTTTTCAGCAGGCTAATGTAGATTAGAGAGAAAACAGAATGGAGTAGGAAATCCTCCCAAAGTACTGAAAGACAAGGGCACAATGCATAATGTAAGGGCTTATTTTGTGATTACAGAATATAACTTTTACTAGGATTGTTTCTGACTTTTTTCTCCCATAAGTACTTTTAGTTGGATTAGTAAACCAGTGTTCTGATCCCATCTGCTGTTTTTCTCTCTATTGTCATGTGTTCCACA
>VYZT01026461.1:0-73506 GCA_013400735.1 Pomatostomus ruficeps
AATATCCAATCTAAACGTTCCCTTGTGCAACTTGAAGCCACTTTCTCTGGTCCTGCCACTTGTTACTTGGGAGAAGAAACCAAACTCCACCTGGCTACAACCTCCTTGCAGATAGCTGTGGAGAGTGATAAGGCCCTCCCTGGGCCTCCTTTCCTCCAGGCTAAACAATTTCTGGAGTAATTACAAGGAGTAATTACACTGAAAATTATATTGAAGTTTTTGTCAAAATACTTCTTTAGCCTCACCTTCCCTTAAAAATAACGTCTACAAGAGACAAACAAACCGTATTATACAGGATTTATAGTTTTACTTAAGTGAAGAAGTATTTGAAACCCATGTGTAGCATACTGAGATATGGACAGCCTTTCTGGATGTTGAATGACAGAGAGATGACCCACCCTGCATCTGAATCCAGCTTTATATTAATGCTAGTCACCCAAATCTCTTGCATAAATAGAAGACTAGTAGTGAGACAGGCTCTCGTTAGGGCTCTTTGATACTTTCTGCAAAGCTAATGATGACAGTCATTTAGAATAATGTAAGCATATTCCTGAGTACCTTCTTCCTTCCTCCTTCACAACCCATATTGTATTGACAACTGCCAAAAAACAGCATAAACTTTTCCTAAGCTGAGATGCAATGTGTCATGTTTACTTGGGGCCATGCAGTGGAAAAGCATCCAAAAAGAAAAATTTATGAACTGATTCACATTATCTGCAATTATCACATAAAAGTTCTGCCATTCTTGATGGGAGAACTTATTCTTAAGAAAAACAAATTTAATAATTAAATACTTAAACATCTGTCAGAATAATCAGAATGGTTTCGCGTTGTTGCTCATGCTTCCTAATCCTAACTCAGCCATGAATAATCACATTAAATATTGTACAACTCCATTAAAAAAGCAATTTATTTAATACTTTCTAAAATACTGGTAATTTGTACCTTGTGGTGCTTTTTTCCATTTTTTTACAATTAAGGCGAGTATGGGGACAATGAAATATCACCTCAAGACAATCAACCAGCTATGACACAATTGTTTCTTTTTAGGTGTTGCCTCTCCACAACACCCTCTTCCCCCACACAAGGCAAGAGCTGTGTACTTTATTTGCAAGGACAACTGCTATCAATACTGCAAGGAATGTATTTATTTTTGAAAATATCATATACTAAGGTAGTGCAAAAGGATGAATCATGTCCTACACTACCCAGTACTACATCTTCTGTTACCAGTGGCAAAAGCCATCATGAAGAATGATGGCAGCACTGGGAGCAGAATACAGGCTTTGCCTACTGCAAATGGAGAAGTTCCCCCAGGGTTTCCTTCACAACCTATTACAATTATTAACAAAATCAAGCACCAGAAAATTAGCCTGATTTTGTGAATAACATCTTCCACTAACAAGCAGGTTATTTTTCTAGTCCTAATCATTCTATGGTTCTATGTTGTCTGACGATAACATAAGAGGAACTTTCTGGTAGCCAGTGCTGATGAATAACTCGCATGGCAGCTCTATGTTTCAGAAGAATACTGCTCTGTTCCCATGTAAATATTGAGGTTCTGTCCAGTAGGTATGGAGACTAAAGAAAATCAACCTGGGAAGAAAAGTTGCACCTTTAGCCCAGCTTTCTGTGTATTACAGACTGCTGAGTCTGCTTGATTAAGGCACATGAAAACCATGAAGACCAAGACTAACCCCAAACCCTTCCAGAAGCCCTTAAAAGACGTCTTTATTGGACTGGCTAAAACATTCCCATCTCACATAACTACATACAAACATGACATGAGCCCTTTCTGGCTAGAGTCCCATCATTCTCTTTGCACAAAGACTAATTTAATAAGAAATATGTCACTGGAGTGTAGCTTTATGTAGGGGCAGAAAAACAAAACGAACAAAAACCCCCCAAAATCATAAAGACCTCTGAAATTCTTCTGAGTGAGAAGTAAGAAAAATCTCTGGGAAAAGTAACATGCACCATGAGAAACCATTTTCTAAATCAATGTCTAGGTACTAGCATTTATCTTCTCTTTGCATATGAACTAACCAGCTAAAGAGGAAACCTACAGGATAAGAGTTTGCATATGCGCATCCCACAAGTAAAGCAAGAGCTTGAGGCATGTGTAAGATTTGCTCAGTGGCTACAAGGCTGGCATACAACTGAAAGCTCTGCCAGGTCACCTCCATCCATTAAGACTGTACAAAATAACACTTTTGTAAGGATCACATCAGCAAAAGCCCAGAAGAGTGCGGCTGCATTTCAGAAACGTGAAAAGGCAATACTGATGGAAAAACTTCCTGCCTCTATCAGCAAACAGTGCAGTCTCTCCACAGGGCTCTGCCAGTACAACAAGGAGACATCTTTAGCCTAAGCCCTTCCAGCTAACTGTACTTTCTTTATGAGCAGACAATTACAGACTTCTCACATATCTTATTTCAAAAGACGAGAAACCCTGTTGGCTTGCCAGGTTCTGGGAAATACATTCCCAGCCTGGTAAAGTCATGTGAGAAGGAAGGGAAGGCCATGGCAACAAATGCTGCTGGGGAGCATGACACCAGATAATCTCTCCACACGCGCAGCTTCAGCTGGAGTCACAAAGCTCTGCTGCTGTGGGCCTCCCTCCCACTCCAAGACCCACAGAGAACCGTGTGGATACATCACAGGAGACTGCACTTCTGTGCTGCACAGAACACTGAGATCCAGCACAGGTGTCTGTATCAACAGAGAGTATTACTGACACCACAGAGGAACAGCACTACTGTGAAACACCTCTGTTGAACTCAGCTTTTTCCCACATGAGGTGGCAGAGCAAGTTGCAGTACAGCTAATCTGCAAGAATGGATAAACCAAGAACTCTTGCTGGAGTACTAGAAGAACTGGACTACCACTGTTCATGAACATCATGATAAACAATGTAAATACTGCATAGAAATACAGGTACGTCCTGTCTCTGTGCTGAAACTTCAGTGTTTAAGATGTAGGACATGAAAAGTTCAGAAAGAGTGCCCCCACCCTAGAGGATCCCAGACATGGAGCAGGTTACTTACTCTTCGCAGCTGGTTGGTGCAAAGCCTGTACAAGAGCACCAAGTTCTGGAGTCCTGGGCACCAGCACTCCCTCAGGTCGCTGCAGAAATCAGGCAAGCTGCAAAAAACCCCAAATCATATATTTTAATTTATGAAGAGTCAAGAGGATTAATGAAAACTACTGAGCTTGCAAAGGTGCAGGACACTGGAAGAAACCTGCGCAGCCTCCCTCTGTGCCTGTGGGAGCCACAGGGCACTGGGAGCCTGGGAATCAGATGGGCACTGACGAGTGATTGAGTAACCCAAGCAGCCACCTTCAGCTAAGATCCTTAAAACCATCTGCATTCAGCAACGTGCACAGAGGAGAACTGAAAGCAGAACAGAGGATGCATGTATCACAGTGCAGGGATCTTCCCAAGCTAAGCAGGTGTCATGATCTGCTGCCAGACTATGGCATCTTGGGTGTGTAAGAGGCACACTGCAAAACACACTTTAAATTCTGTCTTCCTCTGCAGACCTGTTGTTTTCCCCATGCACAAACACTGAATATCATGAAGAAAATTAATCCAGATGATAGACATGAGCCCCAAGTTATGAAAAAGCAACAAAATGTGCTCAGTAAACAATATGTTCATAAAGAATCATGTTTTCAATTATGCTTGTGTTCAGTAGACATCAAGTATATAATTTATTTTTGCAAAGCCTATACGCTACATGCCAGTCATTTCAACTGTGGCAAGTGGTTACATTAATGCTGTGGCATTTGGGATTGTTGCCACCCAGTGAGGTTATCCTCCCATCAAAAGATGCTCCAGCAGCAGCAGCATATCTGTCAGTCAAATTATGTTCTAGGATCCAGGGTGGTATTCAACTTTCTATTTGTTCCCCCAGCTGGAGAAAATAAATATGCAAGACCAAAGATACAAATCTCATCTGCTATAGAGATTAAATAATATTTTTTTTTTGTTAAAGCAAAAGCCAGGCTAAATCAAGCCAAATTATATTCCATTTTAAAGAGATATTTATTTTTTCTTTGTTCTAACAGCAACCCAAGAACTATAAATCCTAGAAAGTGCTGAGACAAAACAGATCATTTAAGAGAGCTAAATACATTCTTGCTAAAAACCATATTTGTCCTTTGAAACCTGAAAATAGACCTTTTTCTAAGCTACATAAAAAGTAATTTTAAAATATAAAGCTTTTTTTAAAAAAATCAAGAAAATACACTCACTTTATTTTCAATATAACGTTGCACTTTAAAAATAAAAAGTTATTTAGGAAGAAAACAGACGGATGCCCATTAAACCAATATTCTAATCCAATTTAGCACATTTGTGAACTTCTGTATCAGATGATTAGATTTCAATATTCAAGAGAGAGATAAAAAAAAAGAGGGAGAGAAAGAAAACACATGTGTTGTTAACACCTGCTTACCAGGAAAGCCAAGAAACCAGCAAGTTCCTGCTGAGATACATGGGTTTACATAAACAAAACTTCCCGGGTCAAGTGCTGAGATCCCAAACTTCTTCACAGGATAAGCATACATGCCAGCTTTTCCAAATAATTTTACAGGATTTCTTCCCAATATAATCAAAAAGGTGCATCTGTCTGTCATGGCACTGCCATTTTAAAAATTAATTCTTTACCCTACATATGAAAATTGGTTTGTTCTAAAGCAAGCCTAGAGTAACTGCAACTGAAACAGCAGTCAATTCAATAAACTCAAAGATAATAAAAGAATCTCAAAATCTTTTTACACCTTAAAGAAAGTTTTTTGACACAAATTGAGATAAGGTCAGCTGCCAGTTCTGAGATCACAGGAAAGCCTGAAACACAAAATATGGGTCTCAAAGATAGGAATGACCAGCCTCTTCAACAAGACAGTAGATAGAAAATTGCAAAACAAAGTTTCAACAACAGACATGTGACCTCTGACCAAAAAGGATCTTAACACTGATGGCATAAATTCCTGAAACTGTGCTGCCACACACCCAACATTTTCTATTTCCCAGTTGAGAATTCACCACCCTGAGTGTTTTTCCCTTCCTCTGCATTCTGCTGAAAATGTCCACTTCTCCACCCACATTTTTACCACATTGCCTGCCTCAAAAACTGGCAGGCTTGAAAATGAAGAGAGGACTCTTTTTTCATCCTGTTTATAAACCTTCAAATTTCAAGAAAGGCTTGGACGGCCAAGCGTGAAGCCAGCTCAGCCTCCCAGACCTATGCAAGCAGGAAGAACTCATTTAGGACTTTATTAAAAGCAGAAGATTGAAACGCAGATAACATGCAGGCACTGATACCCTTATTAGAGATCGAATTAGCAAATGTTTAACACCCACAGATGAAAAAATAGTAACATACCATTACCATTAATGAAATAAACAACTGGCTGATTGAGGTAATAATAGGTGCGAGTTTAAAAAATTAAATTGTCCTTATTTTCTTCATTTGCAAAAATGGGGTGATAGCTTGAAGTGGGATTTCTGGGTACTCAGATTTCCACAGGACACAGACCTGCAGTCCTGTCCTCACCCAGCCTAGGAAAGAAGTGATCTCAAGGGAGCCAGTGTGAACCTGATATTGAGCACATGATAGAATTTCAGCTAGCAATAATAAAACCAAACAGAAAACACCAGTCAGCATAGAAATAAATTGGGAGTTATTGCTCTTCTTGAGAAGCTAGAGAAAAACTTATTTTTGTACATGTCTCAAAACAGAGACAGACATCTATCTGATAGACTCCCCATGGATTTGTAATGTCTAAACTCAGGCCAAGTCTACTTTCTTGAGGATTAGGAGGAATTTATCAAGCTGGGAATCACTGCAGCTTTTTCCTTCTTCCCCACTGCAGCCTGTGCTTGTGCCTGGTGAATTCCTGCTAATAACTAAGAAAGTTAGCTGGTTTGATGGCTCCCCCTTCCAATCTCCTTGTTATTGGTAAGGAACTTTAAAGTTCAGGTTAATACAAAAGAGACAGGTTTCCAACCACCAAATTTCAGCTGAAGTCATTCAGTACCAAAATCAGTTTTATACTTCAGTAACTCTTTCTCCTGAAGCACACACACTATATAAACGGTGGGTTGCTCAGTAATAGCATAGTATTTTTCTTCATGTCTTTAAACAGTAAAATAACCTGCACCAGCATGATTTTTAGATGTTTCCATTGACTTAGAATGAGGAACTCTGATTTAAATCCACTTACATCAAAAACTGGCACAAAAAAATTAAAAAATATTCTCCAACTCTTGCCCCCTGCCCAATGGGCAACTGCTTCTCAGATGGGCTGCAGAAAAGAGCATCCAGACTGGACCTGGGGGTGGCATATCTCTCCAGGGAGAGCAACAGATAGTCTTCCACTTCTTGACCTTGAAACCTTGTTCTGTAAGAAAATAAATCTATCTATTTGAATCAGGGAATTCAAATTTTAAGAATTCCGTCACTCCGGAGCACTCCCCCTGTATCAATTACAGTAATGGTTACATATTGCTATCGGACCTGTCTGATGGGCAGGGTGAAAGGGTGTAAAAGCAGTAACACAGAAGTCAGTAGGAATCCTGTTGGTCTGGGAAAAATAACTACAGACTTCACAATTCCTGCACTTTTAGAATGGAAGCACAGTTATGAACTCGTGTGTGATATTGAGGCTATTACATATGTACAGTATTCATCATACAGAGCTGAGTGAACTGGTATCAGTACAAAACTGGTGACAAGTTTTCACACTGCAGCTTCCTCTGGGCACACACAGACATGCCACGTTCAGATTATCAGACTGAGAGCTCTGCCTTAAATAGTCTTTTAAACATGAATCCCAGGATCCTACATACTCCTCCATTAAAATTCACCTCTTCCTCCCATTTCTTAATAGAAGAAAGAAGTCATCCAGTATAACATCAATAATTAATAAGTACAGCATGGTCATCTATTTTAGGGATATATTTTTCTTTCTACAAAGTGCATTAACAGTGTCTAACTTCAGCCCATCAGACAGCCTCCCAGTAAGCCTCATGCAACCACCCCAAGAACCGAGGCTGCTGGGGTTTGTTTCCAAAAGGAGAGAAGGAGAGCTTCTTTTTTTATGAGGCTTCTAGAGGTCTTAGTCTGGAAATAGTTTAAAAACAAACAAACGAAGAAACCCCCACAAAACAGTCTGACAACCATGGAGGACTTGCATATAATAATGATGGTTAAAAAACTTATTGCAGATGGGGTGGAGGAGAAGGCTGCTGTCACACCCCAAGAATTCCCTGACACTTTTAACATCTACCTTTCCCTGCATCTTACCTTCTTTGGCAGCAGTTTTTGCCAAATCCACAGAAAGAAGCATGAAACACATTAATTCACTTACTGCCCTAGAGGGCCAAAAGGAAAATTACATCACTTAGATGGTTTTACCTTCCCAAATTTTTGAAGGTCAGAAAGAAGCACTTCTTTCACAATTAGTGGATAGAACACTGAAATGTACATGGCACTGTTTTATTTATGAATCCTGACAAGTCCAACAAAACAGAAGAGATTTGGTGTTCCACTATTGGCAAGAGGGGTCCTGCTCTTCTCCTTCCAGGTTAAAAAGCATATTCTGGACACCTTCCTGGAAAGGGCAGGTGGAGGCCTCAGGTCCTGCCAGGACATGGGCATATGTCTTTTGCCCCCTGCTCCCCACTCCCCACAATGAGGACTGACCAGGGGGTCACTGCAGGAGATGCTGTGAGGAGGGAAAGTCTCAATATTTATGAAGAATACTAAAGTCTCCTCCTTCAATTTAGTGATTCTTTTATTTAAAAACCTCCAAAGCAGATATTGAAAGGTGGTTTTTGTTCTTCCTTTTAAAGTTGGGATCAGAAGCAGGCACATGGAGGTGGGACTAAAACATTTATGCCACTCTAGCCCAAAACTATATTTTCATTTTAGCAAATCCTCCTCACCATTGCCCTCAAAACACTTACACACACCTTCATATTGCCAATGACTGCTCCCAAACACCAGGGTATTGCTTCAGTCCTCTACCTGCACGACTTACTGCTTTTCTCAAGTCTCATTGTTTGCTGAACTGTGCTGCACAGACACCAAATCAGAAGAACGCAAAGCACTGGGTGACACTGAAGCAGAATTCATCTTCAGCCCCAGAGTGGCTGACATCTCCCAGTGCACAGCACTGGCTTCAGCTCACATGGTCCTGTCATATTGTGCACTCCAAAAAGGCCACTTTAAATTGTATTCTGCTGCTATAGTTACATATAAATCATACTATCTTACCATTGGTAATGGAAATACTTTATGCTTACAGCCCGAGAGAATTGGCATTTTCACTGGTGAGTAATTCAGCTTCCTAAGTGTGAACCAGACAGCCAGGGCAAGGAACTGTTCCAGAGAGACACGTGCTACTCTGGTGCTAGGTCTCAGCACACATACACCAATGCACAAAAGCCATTGGAATAGGGACAGCTTAAAGACATCCAGAACGCAGCTCTCACACTTCAGGGCTGTGCCTGAAGGTTTGCAATGTGCTGAGCATCCTCCCAACTGCACAGTGAAGCCTTGTATACCCCTTTCTGTCCCTAAGTCCACTCCTCTCCAGCTTTCAGTATCACTGCCATCATGACTCACAACCAGAACCAGACAATTCCAGCTAGTACAGAACTATCTGAGCAAACACCTGGGCTGAGGCTGACAGTCTCTAGGATACTATGCCAAAAGCACAGCATCATCAACACAGGGGTACATTATCATTCAACAAAGCAAGTACCGTTGCAGCGTGGCTTCCCCCCAGCGGATGGCAATCAAGCCATATTTTCTGTTTGCTCATCTGTCCTGACCCAAATTTTAGAGCTCGCAAAAGCCCAGTTTGAGGATAGCACTTCAGCAGCAAAACAAGTATGCTTTGAAAACACTTAAGCAGCTGAGTTAAAAAGAATTTAAAAAACCCTAGAAGTGGAAACAAAAACTTGAATCAATATTTGAAAACAATGCAGCCTGGAATTTCTCTCAAAAAAATCTTATTCTTAGCACAAGGGGGTGCAACATGGCTAGCTGAACAATTTTCCAAATATATTTTAGGAATAAAACTCACTTACACATAGGCATGATATTTTAAGGGAGGAATTGAAAGCTAATATATGTGACAGAGACCAACCATGAGGGTAAGAAGCAACTAAAGATGCTCTTCCATAAGCTGTCTGGAGAGAAAAACATCTCCAAATGATATGACTTATTCGCAGACACACCATACTTGTGACCAGGTTTTATCTGTCGCTTAAGAGACCTGTGGGTGATGAGTATTCAGGTCACACACACACCTCTCCTGCAGCAACCCACAGCACAACTATTCATGTGATAAACACCCACGTCACAGCAGAAGCCAGAGGCAATGAATAATGCAGGAGATCCAGTCACTCTACCACATATCATACCCATGGGATATGGAGGCAGCATTTTAGCTTAAGTCATCCTTACCCCTCCAGAGTGCAAGCATGCTCTTTAGCAATTCTCTCTCCACCTCAGGTTCTGCATATACATTAACAAGTCAAACCCAGCAAACCAGGACAAGTCATTACAGAAGAAATAGGGACACAAACAGAAATGCAATACACCCTTTCACAAGATGACATTAAAATATTACGTCATCTGCTCAGCTCAAGAGCTGCACAAACCAGGAACAGTTCCCCCAAAAAGGTAGTCCTTTGTTGATACTTCCCAAGAGATGTACTTTCCCACCATTAAGACAATAATTTCTCAAAGTATTAGCTAAACTAGGACATATTAAAATGGAGCCATGCTCAGCCTTCGCTTATAACTCTGCCTGAATGAAGACAGGTTATTAAATGTGCACTGCAAGGCTGAAAAAAATTTGAATTTGCAAGTGACCTCCTTTTTAAAAAGGCATTATCACCTATGCTTTAGGCACAAATTCTCCCAGTAACTCACTTAAGTTGTTAATTCCTATTCTGAATACTATTATCACGGTATAATTCTCCACGACCCCTCTTGATTTTCTACAGCTTATGCTGCACACAACAAAGTGCTCCATCTTGGAGCATCCTTGAGACCCACCACACCAGGGCAAGGCCCAGAGATAATGGGTATCATGACAAAATGCACTTGGCAATGCCAGCTTGGCTTCTCTGGCACACTCTGCCTTACAGCATCCTGCTTAGTCAACCGCTCTGCCAGCACGCCTGGCCTTCACAGAGCTTTTGCCTTAGCCTGGGCATGCACTCACACTGCAGATTTAATGTGCCATTGGAAGGTGTCTTTATCTCGCATCTGCATTGTTGCATCCTATTTCTTTCATGTTATTTTCATATAACCAAGAAAATATGCATAGGAAAGCTTATCTAGCAAGAGACCACATTGCATTCATCAATGCCCAGGCAGACCCTCAGGCTGCATGCTTAAAATGACTGCACTACAAAAAACCCCAAAACCAACAAACTAAAAAAAACACCAAAAAAACCAGAATAAAGGCTCATGTCTCTCTCCAGTTTTAGTCATAATCAATTTTAATGATGCTGTTACAAGACCTCATAATTTTGGCTTCAAAGACAGCTAAGAGACAATAAAGAATTTCTAACTTCAACAACACATACTAAGAGAAATCATAATGATGTTGCACACCAGGGCAACATACTCAAAACTTTTTTGCCTATGTATGCTTAGTTGTAAAAAGGGATCATCTGATCTACCTTACAAGCCTCTCAGTCATTCTGGTTTGCGGTGGGGTGAAGTTAAAAAAATATTACAGCACATTTTTGGCCCACACTAGAAGATCTTAAGCAAGCCTATGAAAGGTTTGGAAGAGACCACTACATACTGCTTAGTAGAATTAAGGTAGAACCACTATTAGAAGTAGCTATCAAACCTGTTCTATCTCCATCACCTCAAATATAACAACTGTTGGGGTTTGGGGGCTTTTGGGTTGGTTTTTTCTTTGGTTTGCTTGTTTTTTTAACAAAACAGGGTCAGCTAGTACCTGGAATTATTTCTTGCTCACGAGAGCTGGTGGTTAACAGAAAAAATCCTTGGCTAGCTTATTCCTTTATTAATCATCATTGCTGGTGAACTGACTCACTACCCAGGGTTGATCTCCTAAGAAAGTGATAATATTTTATCCTTTTTTTTTCTACTTAACAGTACAGTTCTAGTGCCATGCAGTATTTTCTCAATTCACTACCTCTCATAGGGAGATCTATTAATGGTGCCATCACCTCATGAAAAGAATGAGATTACTTTTCCAATCATCTTCAAAAAACACACTCACATTTTTCCTACTGTCTTAAAATCTGTTGTGAGACTGAAATCTCTTAACTAATATATTTACTTTCACTAGTTTTACTGTCTTCTGTTTAAGCAACTTGAGGCTTCTGATAAAAGAGATCCTGCAGTTTCTCCTGAGAAAATGATCATTAACTGTTCTAGAAACAACAGGAAAAAATACTTTTTCCAGGGAAGAGAAATTAGGAAGACAGAAGATACAAACTCATCAGCTACAGAAAGGTCAAGAGAACCACTACCTAAAGAAAAAACTCAAAAAATGGCTGCCACATGACAAGAAATTTGGTACTTACATGACAGATCCAAACAACCACATGCCCTAAGACTGCAATCAGCAATTCTTGTCTTAAAAAAACACCCAAAAAGCCAAGCATTTCTCAGTAACAACTTCTGCTCATGTACGATTACACATCCAAGTGCTACAATGCATGCTTACAAGTCTGATGTGGAAATTACTCAGAAAATAAAAGAATAAGAATCCAATATTGATTAGGAAGCTTTTCCAAAAGACAACCACTTTAAAAGTGGTTTATTTAACAGAAGAGCAACAGTAAGACTGCAGAATAATTATTAGCTATATTGTTTGCCCAAAATATGTTCATTTATGTTCTTTCCCAGGTCTCCACTCCTAAGGTTTTAAGACCTAGATTTTTATTAGCAAGTGTTGTGTTTGTGTTTATTTTTTTAAAATAAGCTCACATACATACATGTGAGCAGCAGCTATGTCTGTATTAAATCAAAAAGGTTTTAAATTAATTTCCTCTTGAATTGAAAGGAAATTTTCCAACAGGACATAACACACTTAATTAAGCAGCCAAATGGTTATATTTATACATCGTGTCAATACTAAAAAGTCAAACCGCGGAAATTAAGATTTCACTGCAATATTGTGAAGTCTTCAGTAAAATCACCTGTACATTGCTAAGCTACTTTAATTAAAAGACAAGAATGCCATCTCAGAACAGACCTGATTTAAGCAGCTGTTACCAGATGCTTCAAAAGGAAGCAATAAGATTTCCTAATAATTCCTAACTAATAATATTACCTTGCTCTAGCTCACTTAGATCCCTATGAATTAAAACCTCCTGTCATCCCTTTGTTTTATCTAAAGCCTCAATTCCAGAGAATTACATTGAATTTTTTCCAATTTATGCAGAATCATCCATATCAGCAATAAAGCAAGGGCCATCATAACCACAGTGAGAGGAATCTCATCTCTCAACACTGTGTGCTAAATTGATTTTAAGACAGAATAAGAAACAGGGCTTTTCCCCCCCAAAGACTGCCCAGGATTCACACTGCAATGCTTTGTCCTAGCATCCCGATTCCAAGAATGCCAGCTATGTTTAGTATTTTGCTTGGAGGTACTGCTGGAATCTAGGGTCAGCAGTAGCCACAGGTGGTAAAATTTATTCAAAACATTTAAGTTAATCAGTACAGCAAAAAAAATGTAACCTCTTGAAGAGAGACAGCAGGACTGGATAGCTTCCAAAATGAGTACTGATAAACACTAGAAGCTGGCTTGGACAGGAGAGTTCTGAGGCTATGTATTGATCCTCTCTGGCTAAACTATGACAAAAGATGTCAAGTATTATTAAATCAAAAAGAAGGTGCTCTACAACAAGAAGCAAAGCATTTGATAGAACAAATTGAACTGAAATGCTGATAAAGGTCTTGAGGAAGCCTCCAGTAAATCAAAGGAAATTTAGCCACCAAACCTAGACTGAGGTCTGTGCCACAACTGAAAAATAAAATTCCAAACTCTTTGTAGCTTAATAGTATTTTTTCTCACAGGCCACCTCCAAGAGATCTTGGAACTTGTTAGAGTTCAAGTGCAGAATTACAGCTCTAGGAAACAAAATCACTGAGTCACACCATGGTTGAACACAGACAGCTGAAATGGGACCACCTGAAAGTCAAAAACATCAAAATTCTCCATCAGACCCTTCAAAACATAAATGGTGCCCGAAGTGGCTTGAAAGCAGTATGTGAAGCAAGAATCTATAATCTCTGCTGAAGTCACAAATGACAAGAACAATAACTCCGATTGGTTCCAGTTTACCCACCTAGGAAACCAGTTATCTCAAAGCTGCTGAGGGAGAACTAGCAGCTTCAAGACCTCCTGTCAGAGGTGAGTGTGTATGTGTATATACATATGTACAAGTAAGCATGTGAATGGACACAGGCACGCATTTTGGATGCCTGGAAGACCAGTTAACTCAATTTTAAATTAACTTATTCCCATAATTAAAAGCAACAGTGAAATTTAGTATTATAATTAAGCTCAGTATAAATTTGAAATATGCAAAAACAAGAGCTGGAACAGTCTTTAATTTCATGTAGGCAGAACTTAAGTAAAAAACAGAGTTCTGGAGTAAGCAGGTTAAAATCCATGTATGAACAGGCAGTGCTCACCTCAGCTTAAGGAATCATTTAATGTATATTCAGCTGCAGAAAGTCAAAGTCACAGCTGCTGCTCCACAGCCAGCAGAGTGACAGTAACTGTACAGTTTTACATCTATGCTGATGGAAGCCGATTGTCCCTTTCAGAAGCACTTGGTCTTTAGACTGGCTCTGCCACCTCATCACAGAGACACAGTCACAAAGATGCATCTTGTTTGAGGGATTAGTTTTCAGCTGGGTCCTCAAATTAATCAGTGTGGACAGGGGGCCAGAAGAATACCAGGGATGAGGAGATGGTGTGTTGTAATAGCTTGAAGAAGATGGACTGACACCCTTTAACAGTTGCTGTTAACAGCTTTTAAAACATTCATTTTGGAGCAGTCCAAAGTGATGTGAAACCGTGCCCATAATCTTTCACCATGCCATTAAATTTCATTGAAAGATGTCACATCTGGCACATGTGACAGGCCAGGAGCACTGCCAGCACTAATGGTTTGGATGACACATGTAACCAGTGTGATCAACTCTTCCCTGCACACTCCATTTTTTCAGTGTTGTTTAAAAATAGAAGGGTGAAAAAAAATAAAATAAATTTAATTGGGGTCATATCGGAAGCTTACAGAAATCCACACATCCTAATCTAACTTCAGCACAGCCAAATAGATCACCCTCTTTCTCTGAAGAAGGATGAATAGCTGACGCAGGGACAGACCTGCTGCTTGCAACCTGGGAAAGGAAGGGAAGGGTGATCCTATCTTCAGTCACACAAAAGCTCCCTCCAAGCTGGAATTATTTCTTGCTTCCTCCAAGGATCTAGAAGTTTCTGGCATTTGCTGCCCACAGTAGCAAGCATTTTAAAAGAAATACCTTTTGTCAGAAACATCAGCCACGCTGGGCGATACCCAGAAGTCCTGGAAGCTTCAGCAGGAGACAGAGTACAAGTAGCGACCAGGTTTCACCTGGAGAAACATCATGCAAGTCCCCATACACTGGATACTGGGTCAGAAAAACATGACAGAGATGACAGTGCTCCTGCAAACTGAACAGTTTATGCAACAGTTGCGATAGTATTAGAGCAGAAACAAAGATAAAGCTTGAGAAAGCACCAGTGGTATAGTTCAAAGGCAGCTGATCTCAGAAAACATAACAGAAACCAGCGAAGTGTTCTGCCACAAAGGTACTTTGAGTCACAATAATTTAAGCATTACCTTAAATCAATGCTTTCGTGTAACTGAGGGGAAAACCTTGTTCATAGCAGTAATTAGCAGACAAAAGCTGTTCTAAATGAAATCATTGGGGCTAGGATTCTGCATCCTGTATTCATAATTAAGACTGGGGGGGTTTTGCATTCCTTTTCAACTACATATCCATTTGGCCAGGTATTTATAAAATCTTTACAGGAATCAATGTACAAACAAATAATTTTTTAAAATAATTTTCCATATAATATGCCAATACAGATATGTGTTTTAAAACCTGATTTGAGAGGATGCCTTAAAATTCTCAGTGTGTTCATGCCAGTTGTCACCTGCCATCTGATCTGGCATATTTATTACCAATCATCTTTCCAATTTATCCTGTTTCTGTCTGTATTTTTAATAAGCAGCTTGTGCACTATCTTAAAGATAGTCTTCTAAAAGAAATAAAAAAATTAAACCTATTTCTAATTACCAAAAAAAACCTCCAAAAAACATTACTATAGTAGAGGCATGCTGCTGTATGTTTAAACCTCAACAAAGAGGATTATTTAAAAAACAGTTATTGCTATTCAGCAAGTATTCCTATAACTCAGGCTTTGCTGCTCATCTTTTTGCAAGATCACCTTATTAAAGCAGCAGAGAATACTTTTAAAAGCTCACCATACTCAATTAAATACTACTCCAGAAGACAAAGTCCTAATTAGGGATACCAGTATGCAAAACTCACACTGCAGAGGTTGTTGGAAATGGAGTAGCTAAGTTATGGCAGACCAGGGTATCTGACTACAGTGCTGAGCCCATTCTGTGAATCCTGACAACCAGAAAAGAAAGTGACTGTGCTTTGTATAAGCTAAGTAAAGATTTCTATTATGATGGTTTAAATAAAACAGACCCCAAGACAGGAAATAAATGTTTCCCAAGTCATCTGGCACGTTTACTCTACCTCAGGTGCAACGGACAGCAACCCTCCCAGACCGGAGACAGCAGGGTCACGTCCACTTCCCCTTTGGTAAAGAATACTTTTAAATAATTTGAATTCTGCCATTGGCCTGGTTCCAGCATATGTTCTGATGTCTTATTTGTAATTACTTGTGCTTCTCAAAAATTGAGAGGCTATCAGGTAAAACATTATCCCAAATCATCTCCTCTCTTCAATAACTTTGAGACAGAGCAATGCTGACATTAAAATGAACAAGAAGACTTCCGAAGGGATAACTTTTAAAGAAAACAACAATCTTCTTTTCCCTCAAATTAGCATATTTTGTTCCAAAGGCAGATCTCTATGGGGGCACTGACATTGGCTGGACACCAGGTGCACACCAAAGCCTTTCTATCACTGACCTCCTAAACTGGACAGGGGAGAGAAAGCTCCTGGATCAAGATATGGACAGGGAGAGATCCCTCACCAATTAACCATCATGGGCAAAACAACCTCCACTTGGAGAAATCAATTTAATTTATTGCCAATCAAATGAGAGTAGGGTACTGAGAAATAAAATCAAGTCATCAAACACCTTCCCCCAATACCTCCCTTCTTCCCGGGCTTAACTTCACTCTCATTTTCTCTATCTCCTTCCCACAGAGGCACCGGGGGACTGGGAATGTGGGCTGAGGTCAGTTCACCACACCTTGTCTCTGCTGCTCCTTCTTTCTCAGAGGAGGACTCCTCACACCCTTCCCCTGCTCGAGCATAGTGTCCCACCCACAGGAGACAGTACCCCACAAACTTCTCCAGCCTGAGTCCTTCCCAAGGGCTGCAGTTCTTCAGGAACTGCATGGGTCCCTGTCCCCAGGGCACTGTCCTTCAGGCACAGGCTGTTCCAGCATAGGTCCTTCACGAGGTCACAAGTCCTACCAGGAAACCTGCTCCAGAGTGGGCTCCTCTCTCCACAGGACCACAGGTCCTGCCAGGAGCTTGCTCCATCATGGGCCTCCCATGAGGTCACAGCTTCTTCCTCCTTCAGGCATCTACCTGCTCCAGCATGGGGTCTTCCATGGGCTGCAGGAGCACAGCTGCTTCACCACAGGCTGCAGAACAACCTCTGCTCCAGCACCTGGAACACCTCCTTCCCCTCTTTTTGTACTGACCTTGCTGTCTGTAGAGCTGTTTCTCCCATTTATTCTCACTCCTATCTTCTACTTGCTACTGGTATTGCACATGGTTTTTTACACCCTCATATCTGCTATCCCAGAGGTACTAGCACCATCACTGATGAACTCAGCCTTGGCCTGTGGTGGGTCCCTCTTGGACCTGCTCGCATTGGCTTTGTCAGACACGATGGAAGCTCCCAGCAGCTTCCCACAGATGCCACCCCATTAGCCCTCCACTACCAAAACCTTGCCATGCAAACCCATGACAGGCACACAGAGGCCCAAGGTGCTGCCAGGTCTCCCCAGCAGCCCAGGCTGTGGCCAGTAACCACATTTGCCTTCTCCTGCCCTTTCTGAACTCTAGTGCCACCCAACAAGTGAGAAGTCAAACTGTACTTACACTGCAGATAGTTCAGCCAACTATTTTAAAACTTTATTCTTAAACAAAGGGCACCTGCCTGTAAATATAAATACACAGCATAGCAGTCTGCCCTTTCCAAACATATGCTGCATTTTATCCAACTGAGAGGAAAGGGTTGGTTTTAAATAGTGACTAAAAATTCTGTTCACCATTTTTCATTCTAAAAGCACAACTGTTGTTTAGCAATTAACATCAGTTTTCTGATCGACAAAACATGACCAATAGTGTAATTTAAGCCAATTTAGTCAAAGGCTGTCTTTGCCTGATAAAGATACAGAGGAACAGATGTTTAAAACACTGTACTGCCTTGGCCTACTACCCCAGCAACTCTTAGTCTAAATGTTACTGAGTAAAATAACATCTAGAAACTGTATTGTATCTAAAGAAATCTCTCTCTCTCACACACACACACACATCCTTGCCATGCAGACATTCCCCGCGGCACAGAGAATAGCTTATTCAACAGTACATAAATACAATAGGTTCCTGTCCACAGTAAAGGTGGCAATCAAGTTTTATGTAAAAAGAAAAAAGTGATGGTGATTACTGAAGGAAATGAAACATAAGAACAGTGATTACAGTTGGAAAAAGACATACTTTAGAGGTTTTAAACAAGTGATTTTACTTCACCTGATCGTGCTAAAAGATCAGATTCTTCTTTTGCACTTAAAATCTGCTTCTCAACCCTCTATCTCTTGTTCAGAGAAGTGTTTTTAGCAAGGATTATGTTGCCTTTATTTGTACAATAACAGACAATATCAGAAATGAGAATAAACCTCAGCCTTCCTTAGGCTGAATCACCCACACTCAAGTACAGTAAAAGGTAAACACTTGCAACTATACAGCTGTATTAATTAGATACAACTTATGTAATATGAGCATCTGTATTTATTTTTTTACCTATCAGTTGATCCAATGTCATTTACAAGATTTCTTTAAATATTAAGCTAGTGAAAAATCATAGCTAAGGCTAAACATAGAGTAACAGCACAGAGACCAAGCACTTTATTTTACTAGTTACAGCGAGAGGGGCCTTATAGAAATTGCTTAAGCTCCTAGTAGGGTGGTTAACAAACCTACTTAAAATCATAACCATCACATGCAGTACCTGTGGCTTCTTGACAGGTGTCTTAGAACAACCTGGAGGGGAGAGCCTGTAACACCCTCTACAAGTGCATCAATAACTTGTTTTGATGCTTGGAAGCCCTCCACTGAGGTATGACGTGTGCACAAAATACAGAGCCAGAGGAGTTCTTTCCATGATTTCCAAACCAGAGAACCACAACAAGGTCCAAAAGTGACAAACCAGTGCAGGTGACATGGAAAGACACAAAGAAAACCAAAGTGACCTATTACTCACAAAACTATTTCAACAGTCAGAAGAGACTCAAGACTAACCATTCTTACACCACAGCCCCTGCAAGATAAGACAGATCTTCAGGAATTCAGCCAAACCTGCCCACACTAAGCAGGCAAGTTGAGTGAAGAACCTACTGTCATCTACTGCTGCAATTTAGTATCTCCTAATATTTTTAACTCCTAATTTCCAAGATTTTTTGCTGAAAGTCTGCAAAACATATCCACAGCCACTGACAAAAGATAATATACAAGTACACACTATTATCAGTAAACCTAAGCTACACTGTTATTTTGTGCTGTTATAGTTTCCTTCATTTCAGGCCCTTTACAACAAAACAAACAAAAACCAGCTATATAAAGATTACTTCTTTTAAGCGATAAATGAAGGAGTAATTTATGCTAGCTAATAAGAAGACAAATCTATTGTATAACTTCAACATTCCAAGGAATAAGAATAAGCAAGTAATAAATACCACCATCTGAGCGAATCTCAAAGCTGCTATTAGGATAAATCTTAACTCACAGAAAACCAATGGGTCCATAAAAGGTCCTGACCTCAATGCATTTCTTCTAAAGCAATCCTTTTAGTTGCTCTGTTTGGTGGAATGCAGCTGTGAACAACAATAAACCTGAGGCTGAACAATTTACAAAATACAAGATAATGTATATACCTGCGTCAGTGACTGGACCATGTAAGGAGCTACAACTTTCCTAACAGAGATAGTCTTTCAAGTAACTACTGCACCAGCTCACTAGTGCTCAATACAGCAATCCACAGGAGCAATCTCCCTCAGCATGATGTCTCAAAACAGGGCAGGTATAATCCTTGCTCACGTTACTACACTGGTTGAGTTGTGAGCAAACATGCAGCAAACTAAGTCAGCTTCTTGGTTTAGACGAAGAAAGGGTTAAAAACAGCTCAAGACTGATCAATTGTTAAGGCATCATGAAACACACTTTCCCCTTAGCAGCTGCAGAAGTTGCTTGGTGTTGTACAGAAATAATCAAATCCTTACAGGACAACACCTACAATTACTAAATAACTATCAACGGGCATCTACTTGTACAGGCTTTTCAAAAGCATCTAACAGTGACACAAAGTTCTGTGAAAGGATAAATCTTTCATGGAGGAAGGGAAAGACCTGAGCTCATGCACAACAAGCTCTAGAGAGCTTGCTCTCTCTAGAGATGCTGCTGCTGCAGTATCCCACTTCCAGGCCCAGCTGTCAGATGAGCAGTCAGTGTGATGCCTGATTTAACCCCCACACCAGCTGCAGCAGTATTCCACAGCATAGAAGCTTTATACTGCTAGTGCTTATGGTGGGGAAGTATTAGAAACATTTACTCTCAAAGTCCATTCATGCTTTGCAGCATTTTCTTTTCTGACAGATGTCTGATGTCTGCAAAACTCAAGGCCAAACTAGTGTCAGAGGTCCTTAAGCTGGCAGTGATGTATAATGAACAAGGAAATTGCACCATGTAATCACAACAGGATAATTAGGATATATTTACTTTGTCAGAGGAACACAAACAGGGTGAGTGAGTAAAATAGGGTCAGTAACCACTTTGCTGCTGGAGGATCTGTAGAGGCAAGGGGCAATTTCTCACAGCACTGTATCTGGAGAGCATGCAGCAGAGATCAGCCTCTTCCTCATCACACCTGAAAGGAAACACAGAGGACCTCTAGGAATTCATGCCCACAACACAGGCATAAAACCAGCAAGATCTGACTGAGGCACAGATCAGAAACAACAGCAATGGTGATACACAGCAAGATATTAAGGATTCAAGAGCAGAAAGCTGAGTTTTTACCTTCTATGAAATGCTGAATGGAGATGAATACCCCTTACTGCATTTCATGCCTATCTTCAATTTGGCTAATTCCAGTTAGCAAGACAGATCCCTTCCCTATCATAAGAAACTCCTGATGTTTCTGAAAGATTAAAACCCATTGTACTCAAAAATCCAATATCACTGTGCCCTGTGAAACAACAGAACTACTTAAGTTTTGCTCCTCTGCAACAAACAGGCCCTTCTCCCATTTCATTAGAAATGCTTTAGTTTAGATTTCCAGACTGTTTCTGTCCAGCGGGGCTCCCACTTACCCAGTGGACACAGCACACCCTGAGCCTCCCAGGCCATGGGAAGCTCAGGGGAACTTTTTCTCTCACACCTCCTGATATTCCTGTGCCTGTCCCAGCACCCTTTCAAGAAGCCTTCATGGGGACTAGGGCGAATCCAGGCAGTGTATTTAACTCACACTTAGTGATCCAGAAAATCAAGCCACAGTGCTGGCTGAAACAAGAGGGCAGGGCCACACCACACAACATGTGGGGGAAAAAAATCCCACAAAACAAACAAAAGGAATAAGGATAGCCTCTTCCAGCACTAACTCACTGGCTTAGCTGTAATATTAATTTTCATTTTACTCAAATCCACTTGGCTAAAAGGATGCTCTTCAGTTTATGAGAACTCTTCTCCCAGTGTACCCAAACAGTTGAAGTTCTTTTTCAGCAGTGTTCCAAACTGCATGGATTGCATACAGCTGCAAGGCTGCAAAGCTGGGTGATTTCACTTTACACTCCAAGCTGTGGCAATTAAAAAATAAACAAATACAAAAAAAGCAGTATTGTTTCTCTGAAAGAAGCATAACTCCACCTCCCCATTCAACACCGTGCTAAGGCATGTCCTGTGTACTCGGACATGGGCCGTGAATACTGTCAACTATCACACTGACCTTCCCTGCCCTCTTTGAAGCCAGAAGCTGGAGACTTTTAAAATCTTCACCGTTTTTCAAGCTTCAGTCTAGCAATTCTGTGCTGTTCAGTGAATCTCTGTTCCTTTGAAAAGGGAAACAGAGCTAATAACTACAAGTTGTCAAATACCATATATAAACCAGAAATCAAAAAAGCATACTATTAGTTTGCAGCTGAAAATGTTTCAAATGCAATTAAGTGTATCAAGCTACATATTATATTTGTGCACTAAATTATAATTACTTGGGTAACTTAGGTACAACACAACTCTAGTGTTGTATGTAAATTCAACTTTTTTTATCATATTATGCCTTAGTGAGAACTTCCTTCAATTTTGATGAGTTAGTTCAGGAAAAGGAATGCAACACCATATTAGCATGAATCTAAGGAAAGACCTGCTTAGCTAAAATTCCACCATCTACTGTTTTTGCAAGCATCTAAAACCACAGCCAATAGTCACTAGAATTGCTGAATAAGATTTTTAGAAAGTGGGACATACACACACACACAAAAAAAACCTGAGTAAAATTGCAGATCCATCAAAAAATCACTTTGAGTTCAGATGAGTTTCTTATCACAAAGGTTTTGTAAAATTGCTACTGAAATAACGATTTCTTTTTTGGCAGAACATCAAGAGAAAAGACTTGAAACATCAAAAAATGCCCATTAAAAAATAAATATGTCCCCCAGATACTTTTTACCTCAAACGGAAATGGCTCAGCCATGGTGAATGATGCCTGTATTATTCCTCCTCACTTTCAGAGGCACATTCAGGCACCAGTCCTGCATGGTGAGCAATGTGATTTCCCTATGGAGGCATCTCACATTGCTCAGATTAGAGTGGCGCAATGGTGAAGCACCTTCCACGGTCATTTCTGCGGCATGCAAAGCACAGAGCTGAACGACAGGACAGACCAGCACCAATCGCACCAAATAATGACAGGCACTGGGAAAGGAGAGCAGACGTCCAAACACTGCTGTCCTGGAGCATCATCCCATTCATTAAAATGGTATCAATGTGTTCTGGACAAACGCCCCAAAACCAGGTTCTGCAAAAGCCTTGGCACACACCCAGAAAGAAATGTCAACCACCTCACCCAGACACAGCTGCTGGGCCAGGTGAGAAATGGGAGAGGTGAGAAAGAGGGGAAAAAGAAAAATTCAAGAAAGCGACACTAACGTCCCCATCCAGAATTGCTGCCTGGTTTTCTCCAAACCTGCACCAGGATTTTAAGTACCTATTGAAATATCCAAAGAAGTAGTGCACAGAATAATCCAGACCAACACCTGAATGTGATGTAGGCGTGGAAACTGTTTTTTGAGTTAATTACAGAAGACTACAAGAGCTAACTTAGAAAATTTCAAGAGCACAGCAGCTCAGAAGCACAGCTACATTGCTTAGAGAGCTGTTAGGAAGCCCTACCAGCTCCAACTTGCCCACAAAATCCTCCAGTTTGCACACACATCACACAGTGCAGATTTTGGTTTCCCTCAGCTGCGTGGTGATATAAGGCCATAATTCAGTGACCTGGCTCTGAAAATCTGTAAATTTCCATTTTGCATTTTCAAGTCTGTTTTTACTTATCAGAAGAAAGAAAAATCCTCCACTTTGTAGAAATGCATAGCATTTTTATTCCTGTTCCAAGCCAAAACCAACACCAGATGGAAACTCATTTAAAATACTTACATCCTTAGCTCTCTTTCTGCAAGGAGACTACTGCTACCAGCTAAGTAGCCCCAGGAAAAAGAAGTAAATTTAAAAAAAAAATCAATGGAATATCAAAGTGATTTACATTATATAGGATGACTGAACACAGAAGAAAACTGACAAACTACAGTGGCGGCTTTAAAAATAATAATGTCTTATTATTTACTTTGAAAACAATGAAAAGTCCTGAAAATACCATCAGGTACCACCAGATAAGAAATGCATAATATGTGTTCCTGAGGGCAGTGGAGGAAACCTGAAGTAGTTTTACTCTGCAACGAATCTCAGCTCCTAAAAAGATACAAGGCCACAAACTGACTTGCTGTGAGTCAGACCATGCCAGAGGCAGAGGCCAAGGACACTGAAAAAACCATCTCACCTCAAAACCTCCATTCCCCACCCTTGGGCTATGCAACACATTGAGTGAGAAAGCCAGACCAGGAGACAGAATGAGACATCTTGTTGCTTCCTGAGTTTCTATCTGTAGCTTTAAGGTGGCTGCTGAGCATGTCACTGGATTGCATTTCTTGCTGGAATAACAGGAACAGTTCTGTAGGTGACTCATTCATAATTCATGAAATCTTTAGCATTTTGCAGCTCTCACTATGAATGCAGAGCAGCCTTTTCTAGTCTCATTTACCACAGACAGTCTCAACAACAAACTGATATGAAAAACCAGTAACAGAAAAGTTCTCTGATACTGAGAATACTCTGCAAATAGTATAAATACAGTGCTTATACAGCAATCTCATTCAGAATGTGTGCAGTAGCCCTTACTGATCAGTCACTACAGAAATCTGAACAATGGCATGTCTTTTTAAGAAAGTGAGAGCTGTCAAAGTGCTATATTTATACTATTTGCAGAGCATTCTTTATTTAGATTTCTATGGTAACCAGTAAGTAAGAGGACTGCAGTTCGTACTTTGAATTTTTTCATTCCTCATAGTCCAAACCAGCAGGACTACTACAGCCTTTTTCAAGAAGGAAAAAACAATAAGCAATCATCTTATGGACTCAAATAGAGCTGAATCTTAATAATTAACTTGAGATGGAGTTTTTCTCTAACATAGCAACAAACAAATCATTCATTTAAGCTATCCTTTTTAAAGTAACTTAGTAACAAAACCAGTCTGGTATGCATTATCCACCAGGCAAAACTTGTCAAAATTGGATTTCTGTTGTTTCATCATTCTACCTGTCAAAATGCAACCAGTGAGGAGGAAACACGGGCAAGTTTATTCTCTCTCTGTCACATAAGGAATCAGGGACCACATGCATTGTGAGAACTAGTACCTGCTGCAGGGCTCCAGTACTGTTACCACAGGAGGAAGCATGTTCATTATTAAACCACACCAATTTATTTTGAAAAGAAGGTCAGACAATGTACTGCAGCACACAGTCACCCTACACCTCCAGAACAGACTATAGCCAGGCTGATCCAACAGCAAATTGTCCTTGCTGTAAACTCTGCAGGGCCAGCATGGGTAGCACCAGCTCCCTCCCCCACACTGCCTGTTTATAGGTTTTCCCATCAAGTCCTCCTACTTACATTTTAGAATAATAAAACACCGGGAAGAACATAATTGCTCTGTTTTGCAAATAATCAGAACTCAAAGAGAGTGTTATTTCTTTCCTTTAAGGGGAAACTGCAAAGCAGGACAAAAATCTATCTCCCAAAATACAAGATATGTCCACTTTAACATCAGAATTGTATGTATTCTCAAGTACTCACTTCCCTCCCTTTGCTAGTCTTGATTTCTGAAGAGGATGCCAGCCCCAGACACTAGTCAGTTAGCCTTTAACTCCAAATATCCAAGACTAATTTTCAAAACTCTCAGAGAAATTAATCCATTGACAATGACAAATTATTTTTACGGAATAATCCTCTCCCACATCCCAGATCTGGCCACTCTCTTCTCAGCATTTTGGTTGTCAGAGATGGTAACACATTCCTACCTACTGGAAGCTCATGAGCAAGTCCGGAGAAAGTGGTCCCCAGCAAGCCCATTTTTGCCCAGTGCATTGAGTTAAGTTTTTGGGAATTGCAATTCCTCCCTAGACAATTTGTATCGAGAAAAGAGAAAATCCTCTCCCCATTTCCTGTGGGTTTTATCATACATCCACAATTCCCAAGTGAAACTGCACAGGACTTTGAGAACTATAGCACTCTGGCAAGACTACTGAGGGTTCAGTCATGAGACAGCAAGAACTACAGGAGGAAACTTTACCTAGAGGAAAAGTCTACTTTACGTAGAGGAAAGCAATCACTGAAACAGCACAGCAAGAGCCCTCCACTGCCACGTTCCCCTCCCACTGCCCAGAAGCTGGACAGATGACCAGGCAGCAGCAGCTGATAGCCAAGGCAATCAGGCCATGCCTAGCTAGAGTGACAAATGAGGACTGCTCAGTCTCAAAAGCCACCTTTTGCCCAACCTATTTAGCACAAGACAAAAGACACCTACCAGCAGTGCCTGATCAGCACAGGGTCAGTCTGCATTCAGCAACACTTGCGATGGGACAAGTGGGACATCTCAGCACTCCCACAGCATAGGACCTCCATGTCCTCATTGCTGCCTAGAAAGCACAGAGAGGATGGCAGAGGCACTCCAACTACCCAAAATATCCCAAAGCACTGAGGGCCAGGCACTCTTTGCAGCTTGGGCAATTCACAGAGCCAAAATAAAACAGCAGGGAAACACCGGGGAAGGTACACTTTACAACTAGAGCCCCATAAATGGGCACCGTTTTGCCTGGTTCCCCCAGGGGCCTGTAAGCACCAGCCACTTGATCCCTCTCGCCAGCTTCTCCCCCCTGCAAAAACCGTGATGCCTGAGCACAGACAAAGGCATCCTGTTTTAACATACCACTTTATGGCAAGAGCATGGAACAGCAACAGTAGGCCATAGTCGAAAAATTTAAAGAAAACAGAAGTTTTGTGAAACAGAAAGCTCTTTCAAAGCACTGAGTTTCACTGGGATGCAGAAGCCAGTGAATGAGCACTCAGGTTCGCTAAAATTACTTCATACTAGTAAAGTATAACATTACACATGGTAATAAATTTGAAAAATAAGAGCTTGTTAGATACACTAGAACTGGAATACATTCTCTACCAGTGGCTTATATCCCTCCCTTGATATAATAAATCCAAATAACTTCAACATCACTGAAGGAAAACAGAGCACTTTAACTTTCTCATGGTCCTATCTAATGCAATTAACCGGTTCAAACAGAAAAAAAATCACAAGGGCCTACCAAGAGATGTGTCAGCCAGAGGCAGGCTCCTTGCCAACAAAACCTGCAGCATGTTCATCTCTGCACCTCCACAACAAGCCTCCTAGAACACTTCCACAGCAAATCTTTCCTGAGAAACTTCTTAGTGTGAGCCATGCTGAAGTATCTCCTATGTTCTGCAAAGCACACTGCAAAGCTCTCAAATATTTCCTCACTCTGTGCTTACACATGTTAAGTCATATAATCATAGAATATCCAGAGTTGGAAGAGATCCACAAGGATCATCAAAGTCCAACTCCTGGCTCTGCACAGGACAACCTCAACAATCACACCGTATGTCTGAGAGTATTGTCCAAACATTTCTTGAACTCTGGCAGGATTGGTGCTGTGACCACTTCTCTGGGGAGCCTGTTCCAGTGCCCAACCACCCTCTGGGTGAAGAACCTTCCCCTAACATCACACCTAAACATCCCCTGGTGCAGCTTTTCATGATGTTCCGTCAGGTGCTATTGCTGGTCATGAGAGAAAAGGGTTCAGCACCTGCTCCTCTGCTTCCCCATGTAAGGAAGCTGTAGACCTCAGTCTCCTCCAAGAACAAACCAAGGGACCTCAGCTGGTCCTCACATGACTTCCCCTTTAGATACTTCACCGTCTTCATGGCTCTTCTTTGGACTCTCTCTAATACCTTTATTTCCTTCTTACACTGTGACAACTGAGACAGCACTCGAGGTGAGGCTGCCCCAGTGCAGAGCAGAGCGGGACAATCCCCACCCTTGCCCGGCTGGCGGTGCTGTGCCTGATGCACCCCAGGACACAGCTGGCCCTCCTGGCTGCCAGGGCACACTGGTGACCCAATGTCATGTTTTAAAGAACCACAACTCACCATTTAGGTGGCACACTTCAGCACATTCTCTCCAGAGAAGTCACTCCGAAGCATATCCCTGCATTCAACTACTCCTCTGCTTGGTTCCACCAGCTTAGAAATGCACCTCCTGTATACTCACCATGCTGCATGTTGACTAAGGTCTAGGGAGGGATAGTCACTGTATCCAGCTAATTCCTTTTTGTACTTACTAAGTGATTCCCAGCCTGACTCACTGACCTTTGCTACTGTATTCTCATGAAACACGCCATGATAGCACCATCTCTATTCACCCCATGTTTGATGACTAGACCCAGACTGTCCCTCCTGGAGCTCAGAAAAGGCAGGAGCAGCAGGGAGATCAAGAACTGAAGGAGAAACTCAGAAGCTTTAAAAAAAAAGGAAGATATATATACCCATATGCCTAACCATATTTTGATCCAAAACACATAAGCCAGCAGCCACCACACAGTGAAGGAAACAGTTGCTTCTAGAAGCTGCTACCCTACGTAAGCAAGAACAGTCCCAAGGACAAGAATCAAGGGTAGTTTGAACTGCACAGTAGGACCTCACACCTTTGGGTTTTGTTATGAACATCAATGCTTTGTTTTTTGAAAGCCCAGCCCAATTTCCATCACAAGAATGACAGGAATCCTCCAGACCATTAGCATCCTTCCCACTAACAGATAAGGGACTCATCCTCTGTGTGACCCTACCCAAAATAGCACACTGTTGAGCTATGGTACACTGGGCAGGTCCAATCATGTTAACACTGTCTTGCTCTATCCAAGTAGAGCAAGCTGAACCCAGCTGTAGATGGCTGCTGGGTTTCCCACCATCACAGCAAGAGAAAGGTCATCATCAGAGCAACAAAACAGTCCGTACAGAATCTCTCTGCTTTCAGCCCTTGCTCCAGACCTCACCAACAGTTTCCTTCACTAACTGAAAGACATGCATGTCAGTAAAGTGTCTTTAGCACATGTTCCAAACAGAGGGGGGAAAATATCCACTCCCTTTCAGTTCATTCAATTACAAGCCAGCCTCCTGCTACTCACAACACTGCAATGTTACTCCTGAACAAGGGCACTTGCTTTTGAACAGAAGAAGTGATGGAGGAAAAAACCCCCACAAATCTATGATACTTTTTCTCCACAGAAAGGAAGCACAGAAACAAAGAGATCACCGTAAAACACTGTAACATGCATTAAAAAAAAAAAACCCAAACCAGAAAAAACAGACTGAGTGGCCCAGCTGTCATCCTGGCCACCTTGAGGTTCTGCCATGCTGGCAAGGTAGCACTGTAATACACAGGGGCTGCTACTGAAGGAAATGCAGCCAGCGCAGAGCAAAATGCTCAGAAGAGCAAGGGAATAAGGAGGCAGGACTTTGGATGGCTTTTGCTCTAAATGTTTCTAAAAGGACTAAGTTATTTAAAACAACTCTTATTTCTTCCACTTGCAGCATATTTTATGTAGCTTTTTAATTTGTTTTGATTGAGCTCATGTCCCTTCTGTTCAACCATGTAATCCAATAACTTGATATGAGAACCACTCAATTCTCCTTTTAACATAGAGTTCATATGGCATTGATAACCAGCTGCTTAGGATGCAGAAACACATCAAAAATCTCTATGCAGTTCCTGTGGGTCTACATAATAAAGGGCATAACACTTTCCTGGAAAAATATCTCTAGTATCCAGCTACAATGAAAGGGGAGCATATCTACAGTTTGGCTGATCCAGATATCAAATGTTTGGCCTCTGTAAGTTAATAAGCAAAGCAGAAAGACAGAGGAAAGTAAAGTGAAATTAAAATAACATCAGAAAACCCAGACTTGGACTAAAATCCCCCTCACCACCCCCAAACATGCCCACACCAAAAAACAAAACCCAACATGAACACAGATATTCATAATGAATGACATAGAACATTTTGTTACATTATCCTCTAGTAAGGGTTTAGATTTTAAGGTCATACATAACCATTCAGTTTCCCAAGGAAAGGGGAATCAGATGGCAGCAATAGTCCCTCTCTATTTGTGCTGACTTTTAAGAAAAAAGCAACTAAAAAATGAAAAGCTCATGGAAGGCACCATAAAGCTACTAGAGTTACATATTAGCATTACAGAAATTTAGTTTCTTCCATAGTCTAAGGTATCTTTAAAGCATAACTATTCCACTTCTTTGAAATAATTCTGTCAACATACCTGACTGTAAGCTAGCTAGAAAGAAATATACATCCATTGCTAGGAAAGGGCTAGTTGGGAAATGCAGCAACAGCAAGGAAGCACACAGAGTTGAGGAGATGCTCAGCACACTGCACAAGCCTGAGGTGCCCAGCCTCCCCAAGGCACCAAGGGGAACAGGGAGTCTTCCTTCCTTTTTTCTCAGCACAAACCTGAACAGTCAGGCATTATGTTCTATTATCAGATAAGAGCTGGCTTTTGGAAAGTTAGGAGTCTGGCAGCTAGTCAAGAAAATTCACCCCAGAGAACTGCTTACTTTCTGCAGAAATCACAAACACATCCAGTTGCTTCTAATATAAAAGTCTGATTAAACAGCAATCCATGCCACTAACATTGTAGTTTAACACTTGAGGTTTCACTACAAACGTATCACCGCCAAAACTACTAGTTTACACTGCCAAACAGCACCTTAAGAGCATATTGCAGTAGTATTTTCTTTATTTTAAATATGCAGAGCATAGAAATATGTCAAAGGTGCATTTTGAAAAGGTATTCAAGTACTTTTCTTATAAACACAGATTTCAAGCAGATCATTGACAAATGAGAAGACCTAGGAACACCACAGGGGTGTGTTCTCCAAATATTATGTTCAGAGGGTTGCCACAAAAAATGTAAAAGGCCTCCAAAAACCCCTACTTGAATCTAGCCAGAAATGCATACCACACAAGCACAGTCCTTCCACTAAGAAAGCAGCCTATGGGGTGGTTTTGTTTATGCACTGATTAGGCTGTTAAAAGCATTCAGAGGTACCCCACCTACCAGAGAGTACATTCCTCAGTGTGTGCAAAAACACAAAGGTCCTCTTTTTCACTGAAGATCTCTAAAACTGTAACAGAGAACAGATTGTTTCCTAACATCTTTCATACCTGTTTGTGCTCCTGCAATTCAAACACATTATTCACAGCATTTAACTTCCTCCTCATCTTAATCCCTTAAATTTGATTAATATATCAGCATTATTTTCCCCAAAGAAACCCAAAGCAAATTTATAAAACTGCAAGGCTTAAAAACCTTCAGACACAGTGCTATAAAAAACATTATAGTAGAGTTCAAGTTTTGTTGTTTAGATATAACTTTATTCACATTACAAAGTAAAGATGCAAAGGACACAATGCCTGCACAGGTGACTGGTGTTACAAGTGATGACTATTTTTCTTTAACCTATAAAGCCTCTTCTTTTAAATAGATTGTAGATGAAAAACCAGTCTTGTAGATGTAAAACCAAAAGTAATGTAAGTGCACAGGAGTACACTAGAAACATCAGCAATGCTGACTCTAAAGCACAGAGATCCATCCCTGAGATGGCACCAGCCCAAACTGCCAAGGCTGCATGCTGCTGCCCAAGCTCAGGCACATTGCTTCTGGTCCTGAGCCAGATGGCGTGAAACCAGCTCAGATCTCCTCCACAGTCACAGCACATTTATGTGCAATGCAGATAATCCTTCTACAACAACCAAGTGTGGAAGGTGGGGGGGACATGACACTATTCACGACAAGAAAAATTCCAACAACGCTTGGCTGAACAAGACAGCAAATTTGCCTGCATTACTGGATTTGTATCTTGCCATAAACACCACCATCTAAAGTCAGCTTGCTTCCAAGCTTCAAACTTAACAAATAAAACCTACTTGAGGAATTATACTCATTTACATATCAAATACTAATGACCACTTTACTGTTTTAACCCTTTTCTTATTCCTTCGCTGATGTTAAAGTTTTCATTTTCTTACCTTCCCATGCTTTTGCTACATGTTGGCTACAACTTGGTAAAAATGTCCTACCATAAGATTGCAAGCTGTGTGTTTGGAGAGATTCTGGAAGTGGATGTTGTCTGTCCGGACTTTAGTAAGGCCTTTGATACCATTTTCCACAGCATTCTCCTGGAGAAACTGGCTGATCATTGCTTGGATGGGTGCACTGTTCTTAAGACAGAAAACTGGCTGGATGGCCGGCCCCAGAGAGTGGTGATGAGTTACATCCAACTGGCAGCCAGTCATGAGTGGTGGCACCCAGAGCTCAGGACCAGCTCTGTTTAATATCTTTGCTGATGACCTGGACAAGTAGATGAAGTGCATTCGCAGACAGTCCCAGACGACACAAGTTGGGCTGATCTGCTGGAGGATACAAAGGCTTTCATAGAGGGATCTGGACACGCTGGAGCAATGGGCCAAGGCCAACTGGACGAGGTTCAACAAGGCCAAATGCTGCGTCCGGCACCTGGGTCACAGCAACCCCCTGCAGCATCACAGGCTGGGGGCAGAGTGGCTGGAATATGGCCCAGTGGAAAAGACCCTGGGGGTGCTGGTTAATAGCCAGCTGAACATGAGCCAGCATGTGTCCAGTGGCCAAGAAGGCCAGGGGCATCCTGGCTAGTATCAGAAACAGGGTGGCTAGAAACACACCAGAAACAGGGCAGTGATTGTCCTGTCCTCAGCACTGGTGCAGCCACAGTTCCAGTAGTGTGTTCAGTTTTGGGCCCTTCATTACAGCAAAAACGTTGAGGTACTGGAGCGCATCTGGATGAGCAGAAAAGCTGGTGAAGAGTCTGGAGCACATTATGTGGAGCGGTTGAGGGAGCTGTGGTTGTTTAATCTGGAGAAAAGGAGGCTCAGGGGGGCTTTTTCAATCTCTACAAGAATGCTGAGGTTGAAAGGAGGTTGCAGCCTGGTGGGGAGTCAGGCTCTTCTCCCAGGTAACAAATCATTTGAGAAGAGGGAACAGCCTCAGGTTGTTTCAGGCAGATTTATATTGGATAATAGGAAAAATTTCTTCACTGATAGGGTTGTCAAGCATTAGAAAAGGCTGCCCAAGGCAGTGATGGAACCACTGTCCCTGGAGGCATTTAAAAGACGTGCACATGTGGTTCTCAGAAACAGGGTTTGGTGGTGGACTTGACAGTGCTAAGTTAACAGCTGGACAGGATGATCTTGGAGGTCTTCTTCCAACCTAAATGATTTTATGATAATGCACATTACATGCAGAAACCAATTAAGAGCTGGGAAATATTTGGCCTATGTGTACAGAATTACTGACTAACGCTCAAACACAATTTGATCTCAGCAGCTACGCTTGCACGAGGAACACCATGGCAGCATGCACACACTACCTCAAACTAACATACACTCTGTTATCTGGTCCAATCTTCCAACTGTTCCTCAAGTTAAGTAATTTTTACAGAAAACTTGTCTTTATTTGGCTGCTTGCTTTTTCCTATGTTCATGCTTTCCTCTCCCTACCTGTATGTATCTATATGTGTATGCACCAAAATCTTAATATGTGAAGTATAGGCAGGCATAAAGGCCCCTTTTTATAAAACCAGAGACAGAAACCTGAAGCTCTCACCATTTTCATTAGAAATCAAAGTTATCATGATGATTTTTTAAGTGTTTATTTATTACTGCAACAATGCTTCCTCGCTTTCACATTCCAACTAAAATCAGCTGTGGAAATGACAGAAGAAAGGGTGTTTTTTTACCACCACAAATTTTAAGCCAGAACAGAAGCAGGAAGTTCTGGAAGTTTCACAGGAAAGCAGGTCAGTTTAGTTTTATTACTGGAAGCTATCTCAACATTTCTTTTAACATTTGAATAGAGAACAGATACAAATCTCTGAAAATTAAGGTTCATGTGCAGCAAAATCAAAGCAACACATGAATGGGTGCTGTTATCAAATTGAACTCTACCTGCCATCAATCACATACATGGACTCTGCTGTGATGTTTCATTTAATAAAGTGTTACAGCCTTGGTTCCTCAGGATAGTACTATACATTTTGAGTTAAAATAAGACATTGTGGGCTATTGAAAATTAATACTGAACTATCCCTTTAATGTTCCTGAGAAGTTTTGACTACTACACAGAAATACCTGGAAAGCTCTATTTCAAATCTTACGTTTTTCCAGTCACATACTTAGACATAGTTAAGTCATAACAATCAATTTTGAATGGGAGGTAGTGGAAGTCAGCTGGAAACCTGGGCTGAGCCCCCTCCTCACACAGTTCAGAGCAACCAAGAGCATCTGCCAGCTGCCCATCCATCTCACTGCATGTGGACCCTCTCCATAAGTTTGAACTACTGTAAGTTTTTACACCATGGAATCAAGCACAGAGTTTCATCATTACTACTTAGCTTTAATCCCAAACAGTTGCTATTTAAAAGTTAACAGGATGTACGTGTGTATATAAAAGTGGACTAAAAAAATAAAAGAAAATAGAGTTCTCAAGCTGGAGTCATTAGAGATATGTTTCTCGGCATAAAGCCAAATAAAGAGGGAGGAAAGAACAAGAACAGCTGGACGATATCCAAGTTTTTAATGCCTCTAAAGCAACTGACATTTACTGGCCAAAGAAGAAAACGCTTCAAATAATTTCAGCCAAAATAATATTTTTCTTCCTAATTCTTAAATAGCTGTATTTACCAAGGCAAGACTGCCTTATCCACCTGAACTGCCCTTCATTCTTTGAACTAGTGCACTATGCATAGTAGTATCAATGTGGATGTGTTTTACAAAATTAATTCAATGCAAAAAGAACCCGTACTGGACTGCTCTGTGGATACCACTAGTAACTGCCACACAAACCTGAACTTCTCCAAAGTAACATGGACAAGCACAACTGGCACACTGGTGTCTGAGAGTAGGTCTGTCAGTCAGCAGTTTCTGGCACATTTTAAATGAAGTGTGCTTTGCATTGCCCACCAGGCCAAGGAGGAATCAAGGACTGCCACATGTACCTCCCCAGGCAGCATGGGTTTGCCAAGATAACCAGATGATGGCAGGTGGTGAGATGCACACGTATCAAACCCTTGGTTGGGAGACCAACTGCAAGGGTGAGTAGACGGGCTCAGTGTGCACAAGAGCAAAGATGAGTGGCATTCTATCTTCCACATCCTTGTCTTTTAAAGTATCTCACAATGCAATGGACTGAAAGGAAGGCTGTAGCAGGGAGAGAGATAAAAGGTAGGAACCTCAGAAGATGACAGTTTCTGATGTAAAGCAGTATCTGACAGGAGCATGAGGAGTCTGCAGAAAGAAATAAGTGACATGAATAGACAAGAAATAAAACATCAACAGATTTAAGTAATAACAAATGTGCACTAAATGCAAGCTTTTAAGCTAGCTATAAAACCACACAGGGTTTTTAACTAAATCATTAATTATAATATATAACAAGGGACTTGAAACAGCTTCAGCAAAAGGTTTAAGACACAGCCATGGTTTAAAAAGCAGAACCTCGAATTCCATAGCTTTGCTTAAACAGAACTGAGATGAAGAGTAATGTTAGCCTAATTAATGTCTTCTAGAGGACACTAGTGCAGACTCCTTTACTGTAACATGCTGTGCTAGTCTCTCCAAAAGATGCTGCTAACCAGACAAGATTACCTCTTTCTGAAAGAGGTAACAAGCCTAGCTCTGGGAATAGAAAAACCCTCAAAATACAGTCTTCCTGAACAATCCAAATCTGCTGAAATACACCCAAGTATGATAAGACAGAAAACAAACTGGAAAAGGAAGCCTGGCAGTTTCTGCTTGCATATACAAAAGAGTGTGTGAGTATATAAATACAAAAACTAATTCTGGCAGGAATTCATGGAAGTCAAGTATGGAACATTTTATGTGAGTATCAGGATCAGGACAATTGCTCCATCTACGCCAGGGTTATTACTAAGATTCATTTACCAACAACTTAAAGGCACAGGTCTACCTCTAACCATTACAGACCATGATAAAACAACAGTGGGAGAGATCACCCCATAAAACCCCATAGATGCTTCTACTTTTTCATCTGGAAACATACAGCAGCGACATCTCATAGACAACATATTGAAAATAGAGGGACACAGGGTCTGATCCACCCTGACAATCTCCCCCAGTCTCAAACAGCACCACTCTGTCTGGCACAGATAGGGCTCATTCCACAGTGGGACTGGCTCTGGTACCTGACCAAAGGAGCCCTACAGAGGAGCAGTAGTACCTGCTGAAACCGGAACACATTTTGAAATGACAAAGGGTAGATTTAGACTGGACAGAAGCAAAAGATTTTTATGACGAGGGGGTGAGGCACTGGAACAGATTGCCCAGAGAAGTTGTGGATACCCCATCCCTGTAAATAAATGTTATAGGTCTGGTTGGATGTGGCTTTGAGCAATCTGGTCTGGCAAAAACTAAGATGTCCCTGCCCATAGCATTGGGGTTCTTGGACCAGATGATCTTTAAAGATCCCTTCCAATCCAATCCAAAACATTCAGTGACTCCATGATTCTACCTGCCCTATAATCTCCTCTCTGCCTTTCCCGGCTACCACGCATACAAAGCCAACCTGGTTGGGAAAACAGGGGAGCACCAACCAAACAGTGCCAGGAGACAAAAAGATACAATGTACTTGAAGACAATCATACAGAAAACCATAAGGCCCTATGTTGTCTTGAGTTTTGCAGTTTCTCAGTGTTTCTCTTTGCTGTGATACTTTTTCACACATTCTGCTGTAAACATGGCCATGGTTTCTTGACAACTATCTATGTTTTGTTAACTGTCCTTGTTGTTTGTCATTCCATTCTCCTAGGCGGAGACATATGATGGATTTATGCTTTGACCAGTGGAATTGAGAGGTAGTGATTTCTACCTCCAATCCACGGTGATTTGTAAAAACATATAAATAAAGGCAGAGGGTTCTGCCCTCTCTCTCTTTTTGCCCTCTCTTTTACTCTCTCTGTGTAGTCTCTCAATTTAACTCTCCTTTTAACTCCTCAGCCTACTCGGCCTGACCCGTGCTACAGCCCTACCTACTGATCCTCATGCAAGAGGAAAGGACAGCTCCACCTGAACAGTACACAAGGGCCACTCAAAAGAAATACTTAACTTCTGCAGAGCTGGCTAGCTCTCAGGAAGGAAAAATAGATCTCCTTTCAATGTTTTCTGATCTTAGACCTACCTCTTCCATAGTTCTAGAATATTGACTAAAATGACATTTTGGTGCGTTTTCCATCTGGAGATTTGTCAGACATCTATCCCAGTCACAGAGCTGCCCTCCTCCTCTTGTCACTTCACACATAATATACACAACAGAACCCCCTCCATAAATTGTGCAAAGTTTAAATTGTTTCAGAAATTGCATGCTCAGCATGCATGGGAACATACACATTTCTTAATGATTTTCTAAGTACTGTCTGTGCTGCTAAAGACTTTTCAACCCATTCACCTCAGGAAGCATATATTTAGCATAAGTGAAGATCTGTTTTCTCTGACAAAAAATGTCCTAGCTTGAAGCTTAGATAAATCAATGTCCCTGAGATGAAAGTATCTTGCTGCCCTCAAAACAAGCCCAGAAGAATTTCTTTCCAGCTGAAAAATATAAGTTTTATAAGTTTTATGCCTTTTTCTGCCATTCTGGAAGCCAAAAAGCTGTGATTACATTTTCTTGGTGTTCAGAGTTAATTAAGTGGTCCTTTGAGACCATCAGGATTTATTACATCATCTTCCTTTTTATTCTAGGAAAGCAACCTGTAGTGTTGTCCAAGTCATTGCTTTTCCAGGATGTTAGCTCCTCCAGTGGGTAACCTCTTCCAGCTCATCCATATCCTCTCTTCTCCTCAGGGTGTCCTTTGAAAAGTCCCTTCGGCCCAAGACATGGTCCCAGGAAAAGTAACCCATTCTAGTCTGTGCAAGACCACTCACTTTCCCTCCCTACTGAAGGCCCAGACATCATCTCTACCCAAACAGAAGATGAGGGCCAGATTCTCTCACTCTCCTGATACCAGTATAATGAGATTAAGTCCTCCTCCATGAGGAAAGCCTCTCCATACCTGAGCAAAAGCTCAACAGTTACCGCCCAACTATCCACCAAACTGTGTTTTGATAAATCCCAGTTAGATATGGAATATTCAGTAAGGGAGCTACAGGAGTGCCATGCCAATGATGGAGCTGCATACACACATAATCACTGTAAAAATAATAACAGACATGTAGCTTGTAATTTCCTTCCTTTTCCCCTACCTGTTCCCACAGATGAGTGAAACACCAACACTTCACCAGTCTGCCTGGTTGGAAGAGATGACTGCCATCACTGAAGGAGATGCAACTGAAAATCCTCCACTTGTTCCCCCTTCAAACTCATCACCTCCAGTCCCAAAATGCACATTTGACTGCTTGCTGCTCTGCTCTACATTCACTTCTGGGCTCTGGTAGATTTTGCTCTCTGGGAGACCAATCACTTCACTTCAAGTAACAGCTTGCAGAAAAAGACAGTGTGTCCAGATCCATGAGCTTCACAGGTATATTGAAGGTGACCACTTAAGATCAAAGCAAAACAAAGACTTGAAGGGAGCAGTGCATGTATCAAGAGACCAGTTCCCAACAGCTATCTGTTCACAAACATATAGTGGAGTTGCTCATCATATAAGCATATGATTAGTGGTCTCCTGATGAAAATAGGAATCCAATTTCAATTCTTCCAGAATGGCCAGAGGCCTTTTGGTATTTTCAGGTTGTCATTTGGGTGTCTGGAATTTTACACGGTCTGAAACAAAGAACAAGCACTTGCAAAAGAAAGATGATGAAGTCTGATGTACAGTCTGAGCATAAAATCTATGCTTCAGCTTTAATGAAAGGGTGTTTCTGCAAAAAGCAAAGTGATGCAAACACAAGCAGGACATTGATGGGAAAACATACATGACTTCTGTGGCAAATGGTACATCACTGCATACAACATTTCACTGTAGGCAGTACACTAGAAAGAGGGAACGCAAAAGAAAAAAAAAGTGGGGAAAAATGACGGGAAAAAAGCACTCAAAATAAGAACATTTTGACTTTGCTGAAATCCCACCCACTGCAAGGACTCAAGGTGTTCATGGACCCCAGGCCAAACATACTCCACTGAGGAGCCTTGTTAGTCCTCTCCAGAAACAGCATGGAAATTTGTTCTCTCCATTACACTGGAGTGAAAGTCCCCTTTACACAGCAACTCTACAGGTAAACTGGAGGGAACTGGAACTACTAACACCCTTGCATGAAGATGTCAGAGCCTAGCCTCTCAGAGGTGAGCCCAAGCCTTGAGGCAGCTGTCTTCTGCAGATGCTAAGAGCCAATGCTTCCATTCAGACACAAGCCATGTATTAACGCAGTAAATTAAAACCAGATTATTTTTCCCAGCTGTTCCTTCTAGCATACTTTGTTCAATGGAAATAAAACTAAAACCTAGAGAAGTTGTTGTATTCATTAATCTCTGCGGATTCACTACAATCATAATTGGGCAGCCTAAGTGCTCAGAAGATTATTCCAGTGATTCAATTGCACTGCAATGCAAATAAAGATATCTGCATAAAGTGGGCTGCAAAGCACTAAATATAAAGACTTAATGAAGTTATACATTTGTGCATCATTGCCCCTTCTAATAGAATTTGGAAAATTGAAGGCAACATACTATTACATATCATGTGCTATTATTCACATAAGTGCCTAAATTACAGGGTTTTGGGAAATACTAGTTATATGCTTATTAAAAAGTCATTTATTTCATCATATAATACACAGACTTCTTTCAAGATTGAAATAGGAAACATGAAAGCTACATCTGAATAGCAAGTCTCAATTAAAAATTATTTCTGCTGCCATAACAACAGCTTCTCCTTGCAGATTTTGGTTTCCCTTCTCACACTGAGCACAGCAGGAGGAGAGTTTATTAACTCTAATTGATGCTCTTCACATTTATCTTCTTAAAAAAAAAAAATAGTGTGCTGAGTACAAAATGTGACAGGAGTTCACAACTTCTCAGAACACTGTGTAAAATTCTTCATACCATGTAAGTACAAAGGACCTGAAAAAATCAGGTTTAGACTAAATGTTTAGGCCACAGGCTCTTGGGGGCAAAGGGAGGTAAACATCTGCACCAGACAGAGCAGAGATACAGAAACAATTACTTTAGAAGCAGAGGACACCCTTCAATGTGCAAAGAATGTTTAAATGTAGGGATACAACCAAGTTAGCCTTTGCAGCATGTTGCAGTGTGCTCTGGCCAGTTTTGGTTTATCTCATGGCTAGGCTCTGCTATCTCCCCTCCCCTGCCCCTCGGTATCTGTATTCCCTCCCCTGGAGAGCTCTGTATTGTGCAATCCTATACAAAGCCTGCCAAATTCAAACCTAACACTGTTGTCTTGAGTTTTGCAGTTTCTCAGTGGTTTTTTTTGCTGTAATACTTTTTCACACATTCTTCTGTAAACATGGCCATGGTTTCTTAACAACTATCTATGTTTTGCTAACTGTCTGTGTTGTTNCGCTGTGTCAGTGCTTTCCCGGCACAACCCCGGTGCTGAATAAACCATCTGGGAATGTCCCTCTGCTTGTCTCTCCTTCCTTGGCTCACCTGTACCATCGGTGGGTTGGGTGAAACCTTGCAGGAACTTTGCCAGCCCTCCCATGCCTTCGGAGAAGCCTGCCAGCCCCTGGAACCATGAGTGGACGTCCAGTGCCCCCACCGGAGGCATTGCGGCAGCAGCACTTGTGATGGAAGCCGTGGCCCACCTTGCACATACACAGATGAAGATGCTGAGTAGCTGTCAATCACACGTCCCTTAATAAAGCCTTAGTGATATTTCATACCCAGCTATGGCTTTTTGGTTTTCTTCCTTGTTCTTTTCACCTTGTGCCAATTTGATTACAAGCTTGGCTAGCACTGGAACTTGTTCAGCTTCACAGTACTGTGGCCAGGGAACTCCATGGAGGGGCTGCAGCAGTGCCAGTGGCCGTACGGAGCAGTCAGCCTCCAGCCAAGAAGGCAGTGTCCCACCAGCCCCTCCTTCAGCAGGGGAATGGCGACAGGGAGTGACGTCAGGGCACAAAGGGTACTCCAGGTCAGCTGACCTCTGGCACTCTGAAATCAGCTGCTCTTCACTTCAGTTTTTCCCACCCTGTGAACACTAACTCTCAAAACCCAAATTCAAAGTTTGATGAGCCTAGCTTTTCAGAAGCCATTTAATATCAGAAATGGCTTTCTAAGCACTCCCTCCCTTCTCCCTCAAAGGATTTCACAGAGCTTCAGTGAGATAAAAGAAAACTTCTTCTCAGAATTTAAATATAAATTTATATTCAAAACAGGCTTAATTCCTAAAGTGCAATTTGTTTTATGTGAAGGGATTTGTCTTTATCATAGAAACCACAGCTGTTAAAACAGTGTCTGATAGTACTTTTTTCCTATCATCACTATTCCTTCATTAACCACAGTGTGTATCTTCTATCTTAACTGTCAAAAAGCAGCTCTGAAATACTAAGTTATACAACGTTTACTTGAGTTAAGAAAGCTATTACCATCCTCACATCACAGTCACATAAACCGCAACTACCCCAACACTGCGCAACACGCAAGTCACACGAGCAACATCTTTCCCAAACTGTTCTTCTAATCATTCAAACGTCCTCAGCCAGAAACACCAAGCAGGATGTAGCCCTCCTCCACAACCAGCTTTTACAGCCAAGGATGCCACACAGTTTTTGTAATGGTAAGAGATAGCACCAACTCAGAGTGCAGCTGGCTGCAGTGAGGTGCCTGTTATTCTTCCTTTAACTTCTCCACATACTCTTTTCATCTGTGCTCGGTGACATGGGCTTGAAGCTCTTGAAAAAGTGCATGAATCTAAAACCACACACTACATTTAGTCTGAATGGATCTTTGAAGGTTTCCAAGAGATTTCTTTTGGATTCAACAATAAGCTTTTGGAAGAGCTAACAGCAGCACCTTTCTTGTATCCCTGCAGATGGGATGGCTGTACTTACATATAATCACCAAACCTTCATTTTATAACTTCCCCCAGCTTTTCTGCCTCTCTGCCTTAAATCTTCAGAAGTGGAGGGAGTCTGGAAAGAAATGGAATAGAAAAATATAAAACTGAAATGAAATTTTTAGCCTTTTGTTTCAACCTGTCTTAAATGAATTAAGTTCATTTAAAATTAAGAGTGCAATTTTCAAGGCACAAAAAAAAAAATTAAAAAAAGAACTTTTACAGTGAGAAAGGAGCTGGAACAGCATACCTCAAGATTAATGGCTTTAAAGAGCTGAACAGGAAGTTCCTGAAAGGTATCCTAACCCATGAACACTTGGTTTTCATTGAAATATACTGATGTATCACAACTTTGGCTGAACTTCTAACTGCACATATTTCAGGGCATTAGGTAACTTCAGTAAAGAAGTCCTCTTTTTACTCAAGAACACACAAAAACTTAAATTTTTAAGAAAGCCTCCCCATTCTAACTTAAAAACACCACTCAGCACCAGGGAAAACTACTTCATTACAGCACTGCCTCTCATGCTGCCATTGAGCTGGTGGGCCTTCCCTACCTTGGTGGTCAAAAAGATGCATGCTAGGAGAAGAGGATGATAAAACACATAACTAACATCAGTCAGGGTCTAGACAGTGACTTTCTATGCAAGCCTTCCATATTTCCATGCTGTGGTAAAGCCAGATTGATAAAAGGTGTTGAACTGCAGCTAAAGGCACTCTGGAAAAACAAAACACCGCAGCAACAGGAGTCAAGCCAAACGCAACTGGATGTGTTTGCAAACCCTGCCAGAAGCATAATGACCATGGTAAAATGTAGCTGTCCTGACAAGGCAAAGGAAAAATGCTCCCAAGCACATGCTATTCAAAGCCTGTGGCAGCTTAGGCTGCCAGGCTGTTGATTCCTGCTGTTTGTAAGTTCTAAAACAATCTGTTGACTAGTCTTTCAAGGAGAAATAGCCTGGCACTCACTCAAAGTCTTCACTTAACCACCCATAATAAAAGAAGAATTGACCTGCAAGTAAACCAACAACCAGCCAGAGGAATTTCCCTCCTGCCAATTCCTGGATGTCACACAATCCCTGTAGATACATCTACTATGCTAGTTATCATTTACATGACCAAACACTAGTCTGCAGCTGGCACTTCTAACACCAGTGCTAAGAATCCAGGTGGAGATATTTCCCCAGGGACTATGGGAAACAGTGCCTTAAGGGCACCTATATCTAGTTCAATGACTCAGTAAGAAAAGATAGACGTGTAACTATTTTACTAACTGAACATTACTCAAGCCACCTCCCTCCACTTTTTCCCCCAAAACACATAAGCACAGTTACCAAATATTTGAAATATGCAGGAATCCTTACATAAACTAGACATTACAGCATGTGTTAAATTCCCCAGCACTGCCAATGTAGACAGATCCTTTCATGATTAAGCACAAAGTGGTTGTGCAGGAACTGAAGGCAGGTACCTTTACGGCAGATATACAACAGTAATAACTCCTTTGTTCTGATGTCTTGCAATACAAATCATTTCACTGGTCATTAAATAGTATGTTTCCATATAATTTTAAAATTGTACCACCATGAAGTGTTTTTCTAAATATAATGTTTCCCTTTACCAACACTAAAATCACTTCTTGAGTTAGGCAGTTGAATACCACATGGGAGATTTAATAGAGAATGAGGTGAATTTAACAGCAACCTTTAATTATTTGCTTGGGGCAGGGGGGGAAATTAGAACTAGACAGCCACACTGAATTTTCCTATCCATTTCAACCTGGGGGAAAGTTTTACAGTAGGGAAGGGTTTGCTAATCTTTCTCTCTATTTCTGGTCACACAGAGACATGAGCGATGCTACTACAGGTTACCCATGGGGGAGGGAGGTGTTCTGCCCTAATTGCAGTTAAAAGGTAAGTCTGTACTGAGAAACCTCAAATAGCACTGCAAGTTTACATCTGCCTTGGCAGGGAGCAAAACACAAAAAGGGAAATAGGGAAAAATGTTTATGGTCCAACCCACCACAGCAGACTGACATGTGCTTACAGCTCCTCTGCTCTGTGCCACAGCTTCCCTGACCCTACTCCCATTGCATCATGTACAAAACCCATCAGTAATTGTCTGTTGCTGTGTTCCTGCCTTCAACACAAAGCCAGGCATTTTTTGAATGCGGCACTGTATCAAACCCATTGCAGTCAGTTAAGCACTGCTAAACACTTTAGAGTCCAACCACAGCTACCCTACTTCACAATATACTGCAGATTGTTTTAGAAGGGGAGGAAAGAAAAAAAGCTAAGTCAATAAATCCTTAGCTTAGGGCAATTTTACCTTGTGTTTTGTAGCTGCTCTATGGCAAAAATTATGATTTATAACAAGAATTTTGAGAATGTTTTCAATTAAAGAGTATCTTGATCTCAAAATTTCAACAATCTGATTCAAACTCGTTTCCCCTCATCAGGTAAGTAGTTTCTCATGGGTTTTGGATACATATCAATTTTTTAAAGTACCTGCTGAACCAGTAGGACTAAAAGCATACCTCTGAAAAACAATCCTGAAACTACAAAGGTCTCACTGTCTTTCAGGAAAGAACACCAAAAACATGCTCCAACTTGGCTGGTGCTTGGACACTGTCAGCCTAAAGCCGAAGTGTTCAGAGACAAATACTTCAACTAAGAGCAAAGCTGTCTCTGCACTCTTTAGTGTGCAAATGACCCAATGTCAAGACCCAATGTCCAGCTTGGGGAGGAAGAAAGCATAATTTCATACGAACAAAGTGACCTGTCTTTCAAACATGATTCGGCCCCCACTTATATCAGAGGGAAGTACTTCAGCACATCTATTCTACAAGCACCAGTAGGCCAAAATCAAAGTACTGAAGATATTAAAGTACTGCCTAAAATGAAAAAGCAAAGCCACACAGGAACCACACGTTACCTGTTAAGCAGGTAAAAACGTTTTCCCAGAACATCAAAATCCCTGTCGTAAACTTAATAGCAGCATCCCAAGCTACTCAGATCCAAAGGTTTTTTAGGAATTTGGGAAACAACATCTTTTACAGAATCAAGAATGCACAATGCCATATTTAACACCTGATCACGAGTGACCCAAAGTTAGCACTTCTCCTCAGTCCATCTTATCTTACTCATGCCAATTCCAATGGGTTATTTAGAATTAACATACCACTCATCAGTAACAAGGGTGGCAAATGCTTTCCTTTAGAGACGAAAAACTTCTTTTCTACACTGTTCTTTGAGTCTAACACAGGACAGAACTTACCACCTGCATAAAAGGTTCACCACTGACTCTCTACATAAACTCTCGAATTGCGGCCATAAAGATTTTAAATACAGTAGAGTATTTAGAGAAGCCAACCTCATTCTTGCTCTAACATCTTCTCTGTCAACCTTACAGAGCTGCCTTGATTTTCCATGCAGGTCTGCAAGGAATAAGAAGAGACACTGCTTGGATCACCACTCCCTGTCTTCATGGGCTGCAGAGGGCAGCCCCCAACTTACATACCATGAACTGGGGAAAGCTGAGAGCAAGCAACCCCTAGCACTGCTCCTAGGACTGCTCATCCTTCTCCAGCACTGTGTTCAAAGATACAGATAGATACAGATCATTTACACACAGTAAGGCTACACTGAAAGTTTAAAAAATCAGGCAGAGGAGATGTCCTTTGGTATTTTTAAGACAGGCAACTCTAATATACAAACTAAGCCCCAACCCTGGGGCAGGTTTCAGGTCACACACAACATGACTATGAACTTTACAAATTCAGATAATGATAGTATTTAATAAATAGAAATGTGTTATGCAACCTTCTGTATTTAACACACTATTATTATAATTATATATGCAGTGAAGTCCTTGCCACAGCTTTTGCAGCAAGAAAAACCAAAACTCTGCTGAAGCTTTTGGAATTCACCTCCAAGCAGCCAAACAGAAAGCCATGACCACAGTTTGGGAAACCATATAGCCACAAGCAGTTCAAAGCCCAGGAACTATAGAGCACTTTTCCCTTTTCCCAGGCTGAGCAAGCCAGTCCAGTCATCCTTTCTGCCACTTCCAAAGACAATTAGCAAAATCTTGTTTCAATTAGCTTTTCCAGAGCTGTGAGCACAAAGAAGAGTACTGTATAACTTCAGAAAGAAAAGGTGAGATCAAAAAGAGGCAAACTGAGGCAGAGTTGGAAAGGAGGCACGGAAAGACGAGATAAAGCAAGGGACAAGAAATCCCAAAGCATGTCCCCCCAAAATGCTGGGTACTATGTGAGTATAGTACTCACATAGTACCCAAGCCAATGCCTGTGTTCAGAACAAGGAGCCTTATTAAACCAAGTTGGATTTCAAATTATCTTTCTCACTTCTCATTATCAAAATGATTAATTTCTTCCTAGACAAGACCTCTACAGTATACTGTATAATGGCTCTACCTCTTCTGTACAATGGTTAGATACATCTACATATCTGCAACATCTCAATTAATACCAGCAAGATTAATGAGGTTTTGAGCATTCCTAACTTCTGGTTGACAAATTTTTTGTGGCAACATCCCATCCCTAGTCTTCCCCAACCTAGGCATCTCCTTTGCTCTTCTATTGTTTCCCCTTTAGTACAACCCTTAACTGCTTTGTAACTCTGACTGCTATAATGAATGTTTTATTAAAGACCAGATGAAATAAAAATATTTGTCCTAACTCACATTTTAAGGCAGGAAAAGGAAAATAAAGGGCCGTTTACTCTGACATAGGTTACCAACAGACTAACTTATACTGCATTTTGTCCCATTTTCCATACATGGCTTTAACCAATCTTTCCTTTAACGTCTGTTTTAAAACTTAACAGACTGACTGTTTCTTCTGTAAACACACACTGTGCTTCAAACACACCAGGGCTGTTACCATTTCAGAAAATAAACTTACACACATGTTCGTCTTCTAATAGAACCAAATCAAGAAATACACAAAGAATGAAAACACAATACTTCTTTGCTCAGAGTAGAAGTTTAAAAAAAAATCCACTCAAAAAGCCATGAAGGTCTCTTTCACAGACTCTACAAGAAAGATGGAGAAAGAGGATATAGTGACAGGAAAAGGGGAAATGGCTTCAAACCAAAAGAGAGCAGGTTTAGAGTATTTATTGGGAAGAAATTCTCTACTGTGAGGGTGGTGAGGCACTGGAACAGATTGCCCAGAGAAGCTGTGAATACCCCATCCCTGGGGAGGTGTTCAAGGCCAGGCTGGATGGGTTTTGAGCAACCTGCTCTAGTGAAAGTTGTTCCTGCCCATGGCAGGGGGGTTGGAACAAGATGAGCTTTAAGGTCCCTTCTAAACCTAGCCATGCCATGTTTCTATACAGAAAATAAAAAATATGTTTAGTCATCCGAGAAAATAACAGCTTTTCCTACAGCTTCTGTTTCACTTACTCCAAGAAGTAGCAGTCTGCTGAGAAGGAGAAATTCGAAGTTTGTGTTTTCCCTCCCAATATGTAAAGTCACCTCAAGGAAAGCCACATTTTACGCAACAAAATATACCTATTAATTTCTGTTCTTTACATAATACCTTGTATAGAGCAACAGCATTGCTATCTCTGTAATCACCAGTAACCACCAACACTGGGAATTAGTCAAGCAGCTAATTGCAGACGAGCACAATTGTGTCACAGACCTTGAGAGGAGGTGTATAGTCACTCCATGCTGGGGAAGGGACACGCGAGACCTTTCAGCTCAGTTGGCGCCTTGCAGTGCTCTTCCTCAGAAATCCCGCACTGCTGTACTGAGATAACAAGTATATGTTGGTACAAAGGGGTCACTGATGTGAAGTTAAGCCACCAAATTTCAACCTATTTTGATATCTGAGAGCATGAGAATCAATTCATCAGGGCAAAGCTCTACTGCTTACACATTCTAAGTTTAATTGGAGCAGCAATTTATGCTCTGTATGTTGAAAGGTTACACACACATGACAGTCTTAGTAAGAGTCACTCAAAAATTCACAGAAAAACATCCCAAGTAGTATTCTCACTACGCCTGCCCAGATGCACAGGCAGTGTGTAACCTCCCTTTTATAGCACTCAGAAGTGTGGCACACATGTAATTAAAACATCAGAGTTCCTTAATAATAATAATAATAATAATATGATCGCACATCTGATGGTTGGCTGCAGCTTTATGAAACATAAGAGCCATTAATGATTTACACAAAGCCAGGATGGAGGCTAAAATTAAGATTTGTTTTCTCTAGACAAAGATAGAAGGACCTAAGTGATAATGATTACCTGTGAACATTCACGAAAACAGATAATCTGTGATAAAAGCAACCTCAAAGTTTCTGGTATACTATCATCACTCCTAGCTCTTATTTTTATCCTTTAAAAAAAAAAAATTGATTAGGTTTTTTTTATATTACCAGTATATGGCCCTACTCAGAAAATTAAGGTGGTAATTACTCCTCCTTTTAAAAAATACATTTTCTTTTTTTTAATACCTTCTTCTGCCCTTATAATATGGGCCAGCAGTCACTTACCATCTCACAGAAGTAAAGTCCAAAACATGCCACTTTGTATGGAAGTTGCATGTATACTAACATGTAACTTACATACAAAGTTTTCAGTTCAAAAAATTAATACAGCTTAAGATACTCATCTGTCACAATCAGTATTCCGGGGGAATCCCCATCAGTGTGGTAGCACCTAAACACAGCATCTACCTACATAATTTTATTTAGAATGCAGGAAAAAAATACAAGACTTGCTGTTCTCCCACCTCCCCTTCCACAGTGATTCTTTTCTGAAGACAAAGCTTCTAATTTCTAATATACATGAAACGTTTACGCTTGCCTGACTCGATGTGGAAAGGAAAGCATAAAAAGAGTAACTGGGTCAAGGGAGCAATTATCCAAAATTGTATTAATGTTGAGAAATCCATGTGACAACAGGAAAACCAGCAGATCTAAAAATTCCTGTTAGGATGCCATTTCTTAACTTTGTACTCAAAGTATCTAATTAAAAGCTGCCAATACCATACTAACATAAATACTTTGCTTTTATCTTTGAAGATGAAGGTTTTAAGAAAAATGTTGTTTTAAACACAGATACTGTTATACCATGAAAAAGCATTGAGCAAATGAAGGAAATGAGCATGTAAAAGCCTTCAAAAGCAAGAAGCAAACTTCCTGATCTTGATTCGGACAATAAGCTGCTGTTCTAAAGTAAACTCAGCTTCTGAAGCCATCCCTGGTGACCCTTAAGGTAACAGCACTAGAGTTAGACTTCCTGTGTCATTTCACTACAGTGCTTTGCCTCTATCAATCCTCAGCAGACACTCAGAAAAACCAATCTACTTCAGCTGAATTACTTCACCTCCTAAAATTGTGAGGTTCTGTGTAATTCAAAGTCATTTGCTTCAAATGGAAACATTTTATCAGGTTTAAGATATTGTGACTAGAAAACACGACAACACCCATTTCAAAAGTACTAATAATTTTACTCCCATTTCCTGTATGGTGTGCAGATACCATCTGAGGTAAGAAAGTATTAGCCTCCACAAGAGTCAAGCATTCATGTATGCACTACTCTGTTTCAAAGAAAAGGTTCTTTCACCCACAGCTTCTGAGAGAGGTAAAAACACAGATAATCAATGAGCCTGTCACATTCAACTTACAAGCCTTTGGAAAACACTAGTTTTTAATAATCCATTTTTACCAACCAGCTGTGGCCACTTGACAAGCTTTGCACAGGGTCTCTCATGGCCTATTAAAACTCCCTGTTGTGCTGTGAAAGCATTTGAGGTAGCTTATGCTTCTGAATTAGAGATAATAAAACAGACAGACACTACTGCATTAGGAATAGCCAAGAAAATGCAAAGGAGCATAGCCTGTGTGTGAAACTCCCATATGGAAGCTTCAGTTTCTGTAAAACAAAACACAATTATTCTCAAATTTGGGTACTTAGAATCTTTCAGGATAAACCCTGGCCTGTCCTTAAAACAGACAAGGAGAGGAAAGATACCTAGAATACATGTTTAAATGGTTTTACATTGTACTTAGCACAGACTATGCCTCCCCACTGCTCCACAGAGTTTTATATCAAGATTAGTGTCTAACTTGGTGCAAGTGACTTAGGCTTCTATTACTGTTGCATTTTACAGCCGATCTCATAATCTAGCTCTTCTGTGTAATTAAAATTCCTCTTCATCTGTTTATGTACTAGCTCCTGCCTCCACCTGAGCCCTCTGGCAGGTGCCTTTCCTGAGCCAGCCTTTGGGAGCACCAGTATCTTCATTTTAGAATTGCAGGGTATGTGTGCCACTCTCCTCAGAACAGCTCCTCTGCCAGTTTTCAAATCTATTCAAATTCAGTTTCACCCTCTACCATCATGGATCTAGAATTGCAACACCTCCTTTCAAGCTCAACTTGTGCAAGGAGAATTCACATCCTGCCATAACAGTACATTGCATCTACCCATGCTTAAAATATTTGCTTGCAACCTCAGCTCACAAAACAAACCCAGAATGTGGAAAGCCCAATTCCCTGTTTGAACACCAGCTGCTGGAGGAAGTTATCAAGAATTTGCACTCAGCAGCAGGGAAAACTCGGGACATGCTCACACCATGTGTCAAGTAAGAGCACTGGGAAAACTCTGGACAGGCTCACACTGTGTGCTAAGCAAGGGTTCCCTAGGACAGCCTGACAACACTGAGCAAAAAGTATCCAGCCCATTCCTCTGGGAGAACTAATGACACTAGTACAAACACCAGTAACCTGTGAATTTTCCACCCCTGTACCGCACCAAAGACAGCATAGGCAGCAGAAGCTAAAGCTTAGCACTAGCTAGGTTTAAGTCAGATCAGCATGTCCTGGATCAGCCCCACACTGTCCAGTCTTGGTTTTACAGCCAGCATGTTGTGTGGGCTGACAGCCTTATTTTAAACCTTTGCACATGTATTATTTAACCCACAGACTTAAAACAACCTTGGAACTTGCAGACATGAACCTTAACAGCTTTCTAGGAGTAATAGGATTTATCAGGCCAAAAATTAAGGGGTTACAAACTCAAATTTCTGATTTATAGCAGAAGCTCATATTTCTTAATTTAAGTCCTACTGCAAGCTGGGATACCAGATCAAGAGCTATTTTTTCCAGCTCTATATTTACACTTCCAAGGATTATGTAGAAGCACAGAGCAGAAGGAAAAAAATCAGCTAAATGCCTCAATGTGAGCCTTTTGGGAGAGGTTCAGAGAAGATTGGATTACGTGTCTTCAAACAGGTTTTCAAAGAGGTATAGATCTAGACATCCATCACAGGTCAAGGAAGGAGGATCCAAACTTTAAATTTAGGAAAATAATAGCTTTACCTTGCATATGCACTAAAGCTTAGAAAAATATTCTGAGGAAGGAGAGCTTCTCTTCTGCTCTGGCAGGAGATGCAGCTGAAGAATTTCAGCCTCACCCATGCAAAATTAGATATTTATTTTGGATAAATCCCACAAACTGTTTTCCGCCCAGCTAGCACTCCTACCTGCTGGTTTGGCAGCAGCAGGCCCAGGCTGTGCTGCAGGATGGCAGGCAGCCAGCCGCCAACTCCTGGGCCTCTCCAGAGACTGGTAGGGCAGACTGCTCGGTAAAGCCTCAGGGTTACTGCAAGGCAAGGACAGCGTCAGCTCTCAGTTGCCGCATCTCTGAGGCTACAAGGGTCACCAGTGCCTCTGCTACCAGGGAAACAGCAAATTTAGGGATGTACCCTGCCATATCCTGCCTGTCAGCTGTTCCCATCCCTGTAAATGGGCACACACTTTGGAAAGGAGGGAGAACAAGCATCACCTACTGACTTGCTGGTTGGACCAGGGAAGCACTGAGGGATCCCCCTTTTTTCTGCCTAAAAAAGAGCAAGTAAAACCACATCACACCATTGCATGTGTTGCTACGCACTGGCTGGCCAAAACCAGAGCATGGAGACTGTATTTCAGAACCAACATGCAACAATGCTGGCTGATTTTTAGCCCAAAGCAAGATAGAAAACAACAGAAACGTGACTCCCGCCTGAAGAACAAATCTTTAACAATGCTCTGAGGGATGCGACCCTTCAGGACTTCCTTGGCATCAAGCCTCACTGACATCCCCCAGAGTCTCCCAATCACCCCTCTTGATTCCCCTTCCCCATGCAGACCCCTCACTGAGAATACCTGAATTTCCTGTGGTCTGCCATTAAGAGTTACACTTTAGTGCAAGGGCATCACAATATTGACATGCTGTTAGGCTACAAAGACAAACCTCCCAGGGAACACTTAAGCCACTTCCCTGACAAACAGCAGCACCTTTATCACATTAGGACATATCTCTATTGGTTCCCAAAAAAGAATTACTGGTTCCTAAATGCTCATATGCCTCTACCAGAAAGCTTCATGTATTTTAGCAGATACAGAATCATCATTTTTACCCATGTTTAAATCCATACTTGCAAAGGGAAACATGCAGGATATTTCACTGAAGAGGTTTACACATGTCAATGCTGACATAGCAGCATGCAAAGATCATAAAAGTAAGGTTAAAACACACATAATTAAGCATGGTTTGCTAGCAGCTCTTGCACATGCTTAAATAATAACACATGCTTAAAGTCAACATTACTTTGTGTTACTTCAATATTCTTTGTTAGTCATCTTACCAGCCTACAAAGTTATCTAACGATAAGTCCAATGTCAAACATTTCCAAGAAGCAAGCATCAAATAATTTTAAAAATGGGTTTTTTCTAATATTTCTCTTTTCAAATATACAAGTATCATCAAACATTTTTCCTAAATTTGAGAACTTTTTAAGGGAATGAATGTCAAACCTCTAAAAAAAAATCCTGTTTGTCTGAGTACATGTATCTTTTCATATACAGCTGTGTTAAACCACTCCCTTTACTGATGGTTTTCATGTTGTTTCACTGTTTTCTTGAATTGTGGTAGGAAAAAGACAGAGAGAGGAGGAAAGAAGAAGAAAAAAAAAGCAAGAAAAAGGCAAGCAGGCTCCCACAGAACTCTAAAAATATGAGTTATTTCCCAAGCTGGCAATCCTCACTATCTTTCAGATTCAAGTGGAATTACCTTTATAACCTTCCTCTTTCTCTTTACATTTCAGCACATGCTTCATTTCTGCTTTATTTTTAGGCTCACTTTTACATCTATACTTTTGGGGGGAAGATAATATCAGAGAAAAATTTAATTTCTTAAAGGGAAAAACTTTTTTTAACATTTCAATTTCTTCTGTAAGTCTCACACCATAATAAGAATTTAACAGTAACTAACAGAGGATACAATAACATAGTGTCAGCCAAAACAACACAAAATATGGGTGGGGTAGTGGCGTTTTACACAAGCGCATACCCACCACGTGCACTGCCATGTTGTGAAACTGTGTATTATCATATAAACGTCTTTAACGGGCTTCAAAGCAGAACGCAGATCCGTTCTGCTCCTGCTGCAGCGATGGGAAGTAGCGGACCAGCGATGCTTGTGCTGCCTCACCCTTTCTCAGCCCTCGGTGGCCACCAGGCTTGCCCAAATGCAGCCCAGCTTCCTGCCCCACTTCCTCCAGGCCTGGGGCATCCTCCATCAGCAACAAGACTGAAGCAATATGGGACCATTAGAGAGGGTAAAGTAAACACCAGTGCACACAGGTCTCCAAGGCATGGCAGGGGAGAGGGCAGAGGCACAGCAAGAAGAGAAGGCAGGAAGGACAAGGGTCAGTGCTACAGTATGGTCCCTCTGCTAGCACTGGATTTCACTTCCAAGCCACATCAGTCCACACCATCCCTCTTCCTCCCCAGAAATCTGGTACCCACTGCAGCACTAGCCTCTCTCTATCCTACGGGTATGGCATCTCTCCATATGTTTAAAACAGATCTCAAACTTTCCCGGCATGGCAGCACTGACTCTGCCTGCTGTCCATTTCCTATATTTTCTGGCATCAGAGAAAAAAAAAAGCTTTATACACTCAGGGAAAAAATGCTACTTAAGCTTTAAGAGGGAAGATAAAGCAGCAAGAAACTTTTGCATAGATTACTTTCATTGCTTTGAAATACTTTACGTCATTCTAGCAAAGGGAGTTACAAAAGTTAACTCTGTCCTATACTTTGAACCTTGTGCCTCTTTCTGCTGAGCAGCACCGCTACAGTGACTTAGCACACATCCGGGGTCAGCCATTTCACAGGCCAACACAAGTTTCTAATGACAAAACTGCCCGGGCACCCCCACCCTGCCACTCCACCCAGGTGCCTGACCTGGTGAGACCTCACATTCTGCAAAGGTTTCACATAGGAGGCATGCAGGGTGCCAACACGACAAGATCATCACATACTGCTGAAGGTTTTCTTAATGCCACATGCATCCCAAACACCCACGCTCCCTACTGTATTTACTTCCAGATGAATTTTGCTGCAAGTTCATAGATTGGGGCCTATTTGTATATATCTCCAACTCATTTAAACAACTTAAACTATCTTTCCACTATGCCACATTTAAATCCCAATTTGACCTGTCAAGTGCCAAATTCTCCATGGGAAAGCATTCCTCCTCCTTATTTCTCTTCCTTGCAGTTCTCTTTCATGTTTCATGCTAGTTCTCTGCGCAAGCTTCCTCCATAACTACCCAATTCAACACCTTGCTAAGAAATATCTCTTCCTAACAATAATCCTCTTTGCAAATAGAATTAACAAGGCAAGTGCAAACATAAGTGCAATGAATTAGTTGTCATATTTACCCAAACTACTGCTTCCACTTCCTTATAATGAAATTCTATATTAAATACATACGATGGCTTAATGCCAAGCTCCTCATTTGCTGAATTCTGCAACTGGCCCGTAAGAACCCTGCAGCATCTCCCTTCAACTTATCTGAGAAATTATACTTACAAGGTTTCCAATAAAGTCTTAACTAATTTGTGCCAATATTAGTCACACTAATGACTGCCATTTAATAACTATTTAGAGTGTTTCTTACCCCGAGAACACTGCAAAGAAAATATGTATTTCTATGACAGATGACAACAACAAAATATATAAAGCTCATGGTAGTTTCTTCTGTTAAAACAAGTTAATTCATAAAAGTAAGGAACATTTAATGTCTGTCAATTTCATTCTCTTTGGAATCTATCCTTCACACACAGTAATTTTATCGGGAAATGTCTCTCCATAACCAGCTAATAGACATAAGGAAAAAATCCGTTGTGACTAAGAAAGTACCGCATGAAACATATTTTAACACCAACATTAAACCCAAGTGGTATTTTTAAACATATCATCTACACTTGAAATCTGCAGAAGTACTTTAGAAATGTTGCTTTTGGTGCCTTTGAAAATTAAACAGCACTTGCACTAAAGGCAAACAAAAATGAACCTCCAACAAAACAACTAAACACACTGCAGAATTGCTTAAAAGCATATCATAGTGAAGCATGAGGAGTGCTTCCAGGAGTGTTTTCCCAAAGGTAGACAGAGCAGATACTTTGTCTGACAGGGTATATTATCTGGGGTGCAATGTAATCCAGCAAGAAAGACAAAAGGAGAAAAGATTCCCCTTAGGTTTTCTACAGAAAATAAGAACAGCCAAACAGTAATAAATCAGTGAGTTATAACTCTATTTTGGCATAGCTACAGGAGGACACCACTGAGATTTTAGTGGAGATTTTTAAATTGTGAAGTTTGACAGATTAAACTGTCAAATATGAGTCTGCCAGGAGTTAGCTTAAAGCACTTCACAGCCATAGCACTATTCATAAGGTAAAACAAACCAGAATTACAGACACTGGCTATCTGGGACTGAGATCAGAAGAAAAACTTGCATATTTTATTTTCTAGGAAACCTCCCTCTATCACATATTACTGTTAATGCACTACTACTCAAGTTAGTAGTTTACATTCATGAATTCCTAGACTGAACTGCATCCGACTTCATTCATCTGAGATCGGTGTTCAGTATCAAATGCAGCAAAGACTCTTGAAAATGGCACATATTTGCATCTAGTTAATCATCCTAATTGGTATGCAGACCACTTTAAAAATGCAGTAATCAGTGTTGCACTCAGATACAGTGTTTGTTCAGCAGTAAAAGTCACAATCTAAATACTTATCCAAACAAAATACCACATTTTCAGGGGAGACTGAAGCTCAGCACATTTCAGTTAGAGAAAGAAAATGGTTTTAACACTGGGAGACAGAGTTTTGAGGCTGACCTTATCTCTCCAGCTAAATAGAGTTTCATCTTTTTAAGGCATAAAGAAACCCACTACACAAGGTTAACTCACTGTCCTGAGAGTGATGGAGGCCAAGCATCTGCTGTCCTTGTCAGGGCAGACTCCCACCTTCATTACCAGTCACCTTGCTGCAGGGTCTGCTCTTACACCCTTGGCAATAGTCTTCAGCAACCAGGACCTCCCAGAGGAGGCACAGATAAACCAATGTTTGTTAGCAATCTCAGGGCACTCTCTGCAATGCTTCCGTCAAATTCTTCTGTCAGAGCTCTGCAGCCTCCCAGCTGTAACACCCCTTGCAGGTGAATGGAAAGTGGTAAAAGAGACAATAATCTCAGCAGGGATACAGGGGAAGCCAAGCAGAAAGAAGGAATTCTTTCCACAGCCAGGAGCAGACCTACAGACAAGCAGCACTCCTGGCTAAAGGCCACAGAGGCTGCAGCAAAGTCCCAGGAGGCTACAGACAGACCAGACAGGCATTTGGAACCAAAAACCACCAAATGTTTTGAAGAGAAAGCTTTCACCAACTCTAGTAGCACCAAGCTGAGAACAGCCAGAGGTTCAGAGAGTACCTATAGTGGAAGGTTTGTATCAGGGCATCCTGTTCTTATATTTCTTTTGATATCTGCTAACAATGATACGAAAAAAAAAAAAAGGAAAGAAAAATAAAAGGTTGCAGAACACAACAGATTACTAAGAAAGCAGGCTGAAGGGTAAAAAGAATTAGGAAACTAAAGCAGGACACCACACAGAACATTCCAAAAACACCCTCTGCTCCTTAAACCTCTGGGGACAGCATGGATTAGTCATCTGTTGAAAGCATAATGAGACAAGGAAACAGGCACAGAGGTACAGAGATACTGGTCATCATAAGAAGCAGTCAGGGACTGCTGACAGTCACAGTACCCATCATATAGCATATGCAGCTGGTTTTACTCCATGTTGCACACACAATATTTTTAGAATCAACTACAGGCTTCATACAAGTTCAACTACTGCAACCACAATGCCAGACAACTCAGCTAGTCTGCAGGATAACAAATGAGACAAATCCCATGCACAACTAGCTCGACTAGATTTGTTTCCAAACTTCCTTTAACTTCATTTAATTCCGGTCTTTAAGCTCGGACTTAAAGGAAAAAGATTTTCCACGCAATTAGATGCAGTTGTTAGACAACACATTATTTTGGAGCGGAAAAAAAACTAACATGCAAAACATTTCAGAAAGTGGCCACTAAGCACATTGCAACCATGTAGCAATACAAATTGTAAAGCAGGCATTTCTATACCAGTTTTGTAATGCGAGATCTTAAAAATAAGAAACACTAACACATAAAATCTATATTCAGTTAACTCAGACATACAGAAAAACTTTTTCTGAATCACCAAGCTTCATCTACTGCCACAGCCAACCACATGATACAGACTTCCTCAATATATCTTCAAGAGCCAGTTAAGGGGCTTGCTCCCATTTATCCGATTTTAAGGTTAGAACCTGAGCCCATTTAGGGAAGAAAATGTGTAAATTCCAGCTTAAGTTTATTCATGTCAATTTCTACCCATTTGTTCTCATGCCAACATTGTTCTTTAGCTTAGATAGCTCCTCTCTCCCCTTCTAGTATTTATATCCCTGCTGTACTTGCAGACTGCAATGATATTCCATCTCAGCCTTCTTTGCTAGGCTAAACAAGCCAGGCTTTGCTTGTCTTTTCTGGAATAACTGACATTGCTGTTCTCCAGCCTCAATCTGCACTGTCCACCTTGCAGCACAGGTGAGAGAGCCCATGCCTGGCACTCCCCAGGAGCTTGCACCCGTTCCACCACCCCTCCTCCTGTGTCCTGGTCTAACACACTCCACCCTCACTTTTACTTTCTCCATAGCAGCCAGGCAGCAGTAACATGGTCAGCAATCAGACAATGCACCCAGCACATCCCTGGCTCTACTGTTCCCAGTAATGGAGCTCCTTGCTCGCCTCAGGGAACAAAGGCAAGACTTTGTGTCCCACTAGAAAGGGATGTACAGTATAGTTTGTTTTCAATGTGGATGATTTAATCAAGTATGACTGCACATCCTATGTCAAAGCTTGCTATCTGACAGAGACATAATCCATCATTTGCTCACCATTACCTATCAGCTACCAGGATTCACTTTAGTTTTTCACAACCTCTGCTAAAAAATCCTTACAGCAGGCAATCTCAAGTACTCAAATTCCCCCTTAACTAGCTCCTGAAATCACCACTCTCTTCAGCTCAAACGCTGTAGCAGCCCTTTCTAGGCTCCACAGGCATTTCCTAAGGAAGTCACCATCCCTCCTGACCAATGGCACAGCAGAGTCTACCCAACACCACACCAAAAATGACCAGTTTTTTTCACTGGTTTCCAATTTAGTTGCAGAATTGAAAAACAAAAAGAATAATCCAGGTTTCCAAGTCATGCGTTCCCCTCCTAGCAAATGATTCCCACAGCTGTAATCTACTACTTAGATGACCCTTTTCCTTGGAAAGGCACATTCACTTGTGCTGCTTCTGAGCCAAGAATCTTCCTCCTTGTTACAACAGTTACGTTTTCTTCATAACACAAGAAAAAACTACTCTTCATCCTAAAGAGTCTTCACCAGACCTTGACTTCCTTAGGTGACAAAAAAACCCCAAAAATACAAGCCAAAAAGTATTCCATCAAACACTCATTCTTGTAAAGGAAGAACAAAAATACCCACACTCCGCGTGACTGTTCTAGGCAAGGAAATTAATCAGCCAAGACTTTGTCCCAAGGTCACTGTAAGAGGATGTCTCTTCCTTTAAGTGCTAGGACATCTGCACTCTTATTTTAACTAAATGCAATTATGCCGGCAGAAAATAGTTTTAAACACAAGACAAACAACTCAATCAGGCGTTCAGAAAATACTAGAGCACGAGATGGCAGGATGACGACATGTAGGATCTCGAACAAACTGGAGGAGCACATTGCTGAGCCAGAGGACACAGCAAAGCTGCAGCAGCTCAGCAGCAACCGTATCTCAGCTTCTGGGGCAACACAGCAGATCTTCCTTGAAGCACTGAAACTTGCAGCAGATACTGTTACCCTAAACAACTGCCTGCAGATACCATTTACCATGTACAGCTACCAACAGCATCCATGACACACAAAGCCTACCAGCGCATCGCCACTGCAGAGCTGGATTTTTTTCTTAGTTTTAGTTATTTTGTGTTTAAAGCCCAGAACTTCACTTACCCTCCCTAAGCAGGAGTCCAGCCAAGAATTATAAAACATTGCAAACAAGCAGACAAAGCAATGAAACACAAATACAAACCGTTACACTTTACGTTTAATCTGTCTCTCTAGACGCAATGAAAAGCAGCTCCGTTACTGCCTTGGGACCCAAGCAAATTCCTGACAACTTCCAAGACGGATTCATGCGATCCACGTTTTGTTCCAAGGACTGTATTTTTGCACACTACCGTTTGCAGCCCCGCGTGCAACCCACGAGTACGATTTAATCACAGAGCTCAACTCGCTCACTCTACTACTACTAATAATAATTTTTTTTAAAAAAAGGTACTTCTAGAGGCACTTTTCCCACTTTTCAGGCTTTTTTACCGCACCACCACCAGCAGAACAAGACCGGTCGCCGCTGCTATTCGCCGCCCGCGGGAGCAAAGCCCACGCTCGCCGCAGGCTCGGCCAGCGCTCTGCAGCAGCGGCGACAGCGCTCCTGCACACCGGGGGAAGGCGGCGAAACGCAGGCCGGCCCCGGCCCGGCACCCCCGAGACCGAGATGCGCTGGAATCGCCTCGGGCAAGGGCGAAGGGACCCTTCCCCGGCCTCCTGCCCGGTCGCACGGGCAGCAGGCCGGGTGGAGAGGCGGCACCGCGGGCGGTCGCGCACGGGAGCTCTGCCGCGGGACGCGCTGCGCTGCCCTGCCCTGCCCTGCGCTGCGCTACTCTGCTCTGCCCTGCCCTCCCCGGCGCCCCGCACTTGCCCGCCGCTCCGCTTCGCTCCGCTCCGCCGCCCGCCCCGGAGGCGCCCGAAGCCGCTGCGGGATGCGGCCAGCCTTCCGGAAACGCTTCCCAGCCCGCTGCGCTTACCCAGGAAACGATTCCGGCCGCCGGCCGCCACCGCCCCTCCTCTCCCTCCGCCCCGGCCACCGCCCAGAGCCGCGGCCCGCAGGGTGCCGGCCAGGCGGGATGGGGGGGGCGATGGCTCTGTGCTGTGCCGGGTGTGTGCCCTCGCCACCCCCGCGCCCGCCCCGCCTCACCCTGGCCCGCGGCCCCTCGGCGGTGCCGCACTGGGGACGTTTAGTCACCAGCCACATCAGAGCAGATGTACCTCTGTGAAGGAGCAGAGGTTGTGTGCGAGGCAGGTCAACCCTTTGAATAAAACCAAATCTTTCTTTTTTCTCCTTGGGGAAAAAAGAAGGGTCTGGCTCGTGCTTGGCAAGGGTAATAATGCAAATATCAACGTGAGGCAGTGGTAGTTCCTGTCCCAAAATGCCATCTACTGTATCCCAGTGCTCCTCTGGCAATAGTGGGAGGCGGGGAGGTAGACAGCCAAGTAGACTGGGAAGAAGATTTTATCACTCTCTACAATTAACTGAAAGGAGGTTGTAGACAGCTCGGGTTTGGTCCCTTTTTCCAGGTAAAAAGCAATAGGACAAGAGGGAATAGCCTGGAGTTGCACCATGGGAGGTTTATTCTGGATATTAAGGAAAATTTCTTCACTGAAGGGGTTGGTAAGCACTGGAACAGGCTGCCCAGGGAAATGGTGGAATCACCCTCTGTAGAGGTACTTAAAAGGATGAGTAGATGTAGTACTTGGGGATGTGGTTTAGTGGTGAACTTGGCAGTGTCGGGTTGGACTTCATGATCTTAGATATCTTTTCCAACCTTAACAATTATATGCTTCTATGATTCTAAGAATGGGTTGTTTTTCACACTGGATATGGACTCCAAGTAGCACTGTGGGGATGGATTAAATACCCACGTGGCTCATGAACATTAGCAAACCCCCCTGGTCATGGACCAATGGAGTGTGTTTGGCATCAGCATAGCAGTCCCCGAAGCTCTGTTCTAGTGGCTCTCAGGTACCCAATGTGAATGCAAATGAACAGGGTGTTCTCATGTGCAGAAAACAAATGAGTAAAGGACCAGGCCTGGCAACTTCACTGCTCTAACCTGCGTGCACTACCATAGGGTTGAGATTATATCCCTAGACACATCTTGAGCTGGATGAGTAGTGAATCACAGCAATGTCCCAGACACTTAAAAATGAGGCTTAATAGAACACACCTATAGGAAGATATTTCTGTTTAATGCCTTCCAAATATGGGAAATATTGTCTGTTCTGCCAAGATAGTCTTTTGAGATTACAGGGGAAGAAACTCGTCATTGCTAAAGCAAAAAATTCAACAGAAGATGGTAGTACAGTGGAAAGTATGTACCAGAACTTTTATTTCTACACCTTCTAACAATTTTAGGAAGTCCCTGGAACACCAGATGCAAAACAATCAGCCGTAAAATACTGTTGTATTGGAGTGACCTAAGACATATATTGAGGTCAAAGAAGTCTATTACAATAATGAAATTGGCATCTCATACATTTTCTTACATTTTCTTGTAAATGTAAACACATTTAGTAGCCCTATTGAAGTGCCCAAGTCTACTTTTTTATCTCACCTTTTATAACAGCAAATCTATTTGTATGCAAGAAATTATTTTTCCTGTGCATTCCAGAACCTTCTGTATTTTGTTCCCTGCCTTTACAACTATGTTCCTGGTAATAGCCAAACCCTCATGAACTGAGAACAATTTAAGGGATCATTAAGATTAATAGCAATATTCTGCCTTTAATTAGAAATGTTTATGGTTTTAGAAAATTATATTGACATCCACCAGCCTAAAGAACAGAAAAAATATTTGTAATTATAAGTACTGAACAAGAAGAAGCAGCGATTAGGAGGACACATAATAAAATTAAGCAAAGTAATTCAGAACAAAGCACCTGGAAATTATACTTTTATATTTAATAACATACTCTTAAATGTATGTCAGGGTTTGGGATACTTTTTTTTTTTTTCTTTTTATTTTGTTTGTCTCTCTGTCTTAGAATTTTTCCCCATTCTTGTTGATAATGGGTGGGTAATTAGTTGCTGGGAGTCATAATGGGTGGGTGATTAGTTGCTAGGAAGTGATAATAAGTGGTGATTAAGAAAAACAAAGAGTTGGCTCTGAGATGGGTGTGGCTAGCTAGCCCTTATCTAAGATTCCCTGGTATCTGAGTTTTCCCCTCAGATGGGGCAGAGATACTGGGGGAATGGGACTAGTTAAAAGGGGCTGAGCAAAGCTGGGAAACACTTCTTCACTTCTGGACATCCAGAGGAGGGGGAGAGAGGCTGCTGGAGCTCCAGGAAGAATCTTCCTCCACCTTGGGCTTCTGTCCTTGGACTGCCAAGAGAGCGGGAAGAGACTGTCCCTGAGTTTGTCTGTTCTTATTTGTTGTGGTCACCATTGTTGTTGGTTTTTTTTGTCTGTCCCAATATATATATATAAATATATTAGTAAAGGACTGTTATTCCTCTTTTCTCATACCATTGCCTGAAAGCCTCTTGATTTCAAAATTTTACCAATTCGGAGGGAAGGTGGTTGCATTTTCCTATTCTGAAAAGGGGCTTCTGCTGTCTTTAGCAAATACCTGTATTTGAAACTGAGACAATGTATTATGTCTTTTTTTAGTGGTACCTACTTTTTCCATTTGTCTTAAAATTGGACATGATTTAATCTTCTAACACTTTTATAAGCTAAAACTCACATTTTAGTTTATATTTTTAGATTCAAGACTATGATGATGGTCTAAAAAAGCCTCCAAATAGTTATAATGATCTGTAATAAAAACGTGTCATCATGATCAGTTTCAAAAGAATCAATGATCTGAGACATCCAAAGGTGATTCATCAAATTCCAGCATTTGCAAATCAGGTTGCTTCCCTCTTCAACAAAGCACATCATCCAGCAGGAGGAAAAGGTTTTATGCTTTGACAGCATACTGGAGAAGAACTCTCCCAGGAATAGGCACTATATCTACTGAAGAGATGCAAGACAACTAGCAGGTTACCAAGATTATTAGTGAATAGCCTATTAATAAATTTCCCTGACAGAAATGCTCAGGCAAGATACTCAGAAATTCATGTTCCTTTAATAAAAATAGTGTAATAACACTGCATTGTGGTTTTCGCTGTGTGGTTAGAGTTATGATCAATATTTAGTTACATAGTCTATATAATGCACTTTTGATTGCAGTGTACTAAGCAGTACCATAAAAATTAAGTGTTGGGGAAACAAAATAAGGAATTTCATATGCATCCTAAATGGACAGCCGCTCAATACACTCACTTCTTGGAAACATTTCTACGTTGATGCACTGCTTGCCTAGGCTCAGCAGGTCTCATCAAATATTTCATAGCATCATAGAATATCATGATTTGGAAGGCACCCATAAGGATAACCAGAGTCCAACGCTTGGGTACTTACTCTTGTACTTAAGATACAAACATCTTGTGGAATAGAGTTTATAAACAACATTGGGGGGAAAAAAGAGGCCTTTTTATATTATCAGCTCATACCGAAAGAATTTCATTATCATCTTGCTGTTCCTATTGTGTGAACTATTGACTGCAATTTTGTTTTGGTCAAAATCTCTCCAACTTTGCAACAAGGAATTACAGTTCATAGGAATCCCCACTGACAAGTAAGCCTCTGCAAGTGACCTTCCCCACTGCCACACGGGTTTGCAGGCCCTGCGTCAGGACTGGCTATGCCCCGAGTGTGCTCTAAGGAGAAGTTCACAGTTTCTCCCCTGCTTTCTTCTATATACCAGCTTTTTACCTATGGGTTAGTCCGTGTAGAGGGGTTACAGTATGCAATGATCCCATCTCAAGAAACTTGTCTCTTACTGTAGCGGAAAGTAGGAAAGTGGTGACTATGAAATAAGCAAGACTACCATCTAGTGCCACTGCACTTCCATAACACAGAGGAACATATACCATCTTTTGCGCAGTATATTGATCCTAAACACAAACACTTAATTAAGAATGGTAACTTTCTTTGGAACTCTTTCTCTAGAATTTTCTCACAGGTACATTAAGTCTCCACTTTAAATACAAATTCAAATAATTTTCCAGAAAAAAACCAAAAACCACCACTCACAGTGCACATGCAGCTGGAAGATTTAAGAATTAGACTTGTAGCATGTAATTTTTCATTACAGGTTTGAACATGCTTAGAGTGTTCAGACCCCTAGACACATTGCTTCTCAGGACTTGTGTGAAAGAGGATATCGCTCCCATTATTTTGTATTCCTGTCTCCTTAGTGCTCCCTGGGCTAGCATATAGTGAAAGATTCATTCTGCCACGGACAAACTTCCCTGTGTTATTTCTAGAGAAGCAAAGGCCACAAGACATCAGTCTCAGATAAGATTATTCCAGCAGTTAAATCAAACCAGGAACTAAATCCAGGCTTCCTGCTGTACTTGTGGAGCCCTCTCTCATTCACTGTATTAGCTGTCTCAGGCACGTTGCCACTACATTAATGAAGGCTGTATGGGAACAAGTGCAAGTGCAGCAATTTGTAGGCCGGCAGTTCTCTGATATCTTGGCATGCCAAGCAAGGCAGAATGATAATTTTGAAGTTTTTCTCTAGTTCTTCAGGAATGCAAAGCCTTGTATCCAGGAATGATTGTAAAATAATTATAAATTGTCTCTTAGACATCTGTTTAGATGTAATTCTCTGATCTGTCCTTTCTCTGCCTGTTACACAGCAGTATATTGAGATTTCCTACAGGGAGGGTGAAGGAAAGGTGGCCTGACCTGACTGGCCCCCAGGCATATAAACTCCTTGGTTATGTGGTGAATTTACCCAGCCCACCCACTCATCCGAACAGAGGCAGCTCCATTTTTTTATTATTATTACAGGCAAGTTCTGAGACGTGAGCAGGGTGACTGTGTTCGCTCACAAACAATCACCATATTTGAAGCAGGAGAACATACTAACTGCCCACTGCAGGAAAACAGTCCATTTGCGACTTCCTTCTAGCTGCAAGGGCCAGATGGGGGAAAGCTGCTATTTGTAACGAAAAAGCTGCTATTAATGCAGAGTTTCTAAATGCTACAGTAGCTGCTTAGGCACTGCTAGAAGCCAGTAGCTGCTTTCAGAGCTGACTTTTCTGCAAACTCCGCTTACTCTTTTATGTGGGTCTGGTGGACAAAAATACTCAAAAGCTGCCAGAGAGCGAGGCATGTAATTATAGGCAGTCAAATGAGAATAACTCACATTTTCAAAGCTGACATCTAGCTAGATCTTCTTGCCTTGGTTTCTTAAAATGGGAACCATAGCCCTGATGGGCATTGAAACATATGATCACCAATATTTTCCTACAAGTGAGAAATAGGAATACAACAGAGATTTTGCGATATAGGTTGCATTTGAGACTACAAATATTTTGAGTTGTTCAAACAGCACAAAATAAAGCACGGCTTGGAAGTTTTAGGAAAACACCTCTCCATTGCCAGCAGCTGCTGTGTTTCAGCCCTGCTTCTCTGGCTTCTTGGAGCTTTCCCTGGAAGAGCTTTGCTGCAGGTTCTGCCCAACAGGCAGCCAAGGATAGTGTATCAGTATAGGTCCCTGTGAGGCAGTCAGTGTTTCAAGACAGAATGGCTAACCCACTCATGCTATTGAGAAACCTGCCTGGTGTAGTTGAAGATGTCTGTGCCAGGGGGTATGACACCTCTCTCAAAGACTTTTGAATAGTCTTGGGAATCTTGAGAGGCCACAACTGACTGGAAGCTGGCAAACATTGTTCCAATTTTCAAGAAGGGCAAGAAGGATGACCCTAGGAACTACAAGCCTATCATTCTTACTGCAGTGTCTGGTAAAATTATGAAGAAAATTATTCTGGGAGTTATTAAAAAACACTTGAAGGACACACAGCCATCGGTCACAGCCAGCATGCCTTTATTAGGGCAAAGTCCTGTTTCACTAACTTAATTTGCTTTTATGACAAGTTAACTCACCTAGGTAATCAAGGGAAGCCAGTTGATGTAATCTTTTTGGATTTCAGTAAAGCTTTCCATACTTTCTCTGAGGTCTATTTCTGGACAAAATGTCCAGCACACAGCTGGATAAACACATCATGGGATGGTTGAGCCACTGGCTTATGGGTTGGGCACAAAGGGTTATAGTGAATGGGGTGACATTATGCTGATGGCCTGTCACTTGTGGAGTTCCACAGGGCTCTAATTTAGGACCAGTGCTTTTCAACATCCTTATAAATTACTTGGATGCAGGACCTGAAAGTATAATAAATAAATTTACCAAGAGTACCAAATTGTGAGGAGCTGTTGACTCCCTGGAAGGCAGAGAAGTCCTGCAGAGAGACCTCGACAAATTAGAGGGCTGGACAATCACCATCTGAATGAAGTTTAGCAAGGGTAAGTGATGGATTCTGCACCTGGGTTATACATATGAACTGGGGAACAAGATGCTGGCAAGTAGGACCTTGGAAAGAGACCTCTGGGTCCTGGTTGGTGGAAAGGTGAATATAAGTCAGCAGTGCCCTGGCAACCAGGAGGGCTAAGAGTGTCCTGGGGGGCATCAGACACAGCATTGCCAGCTGGGCAAGGACTGTTCCACCCTGCTCTGCACTGGTCCCACCTCACCTTAAATGTTGTGTACAGTTTTGGGCACCACAATATAAGAAGGATCTAAAGCCATTAGAGAGTGTCCAAAAGAGGGCTATGAAGATGGTGAAGGGTCTTGAGGGGAAGCCATAAAAGAGTGGCTGAGGGCACTTGGTCTGCTAAGCCTGGAGAAGAGGAGACTGAGGGGAGACCTCATTGCAGTTACAACTTCCTCAAGAGGGAAAGAGGCGAGGCAGACACTGACCTCTTCTCTCTGGTGACCAGTGACAGAACTTGAGGAAACAGCATGAAGCTGTGTCAGGGGAAGTTTAAGCCAGATATTAGGAAAAGCTTCTTCACCCAGAGGGTGGTTGGGCACTGGATCAGGCTCCCAGGGAAGTGGTCACAGCACCAAGCCTGACAGCGTTGAAGAAGCATTTGGACAATGCTCCCAGGCACATGGTGTGATTGTTGGGGTTGTCCTATGCAGGGCCAGGAGTTGAACTTTGATGATCCTTGTGGGTTTCTTCCAACTCAGGATATTCTATGATTTTATCATCCTTACTAGATGATCTGTAAGGTCTCTCCCAACCCAAACCATTCCAGAATTCTGTGATTCTATGTTATGCATATATATACACTCACATCCACTAATACATATTAAGAGTTACAGAAAGCTAAGATAAAGTTGGAAATACTAGATTTGCTAACAGCAGAAGGCCAGAGTGCTTTGTCTCTGAAACAAGAGAGACAAAAGTCCACTACCTAATGTCCTAAATACAGCTAGAAAAGCCCAGGCTGCAAATGCACTCAATGGGAATTTTGCCCTACGTGTATAAACATACACAGGAAAGAGCAGCACATTTTGCATTTATATTTGCAACTGTAGAATGTGATAGAGTCCCATTGTTTTTCTGATCCATAGTGTAGCTTCCCTTACAATCTAAATATTTTTCTCCACTGAGACAGGGATTTGTTTCAGCATGCATATTCATAAGCTAAACTCTTCCACTAAAACAGTGTGGCTCAAGGTCCAAATGATGGTGTTCTTCATACCAACATGTGCTTTGGGTAAACACTTCAAAACAGCACTTGTTAAATTGATCTTCAGAAAAGAAGTTTCTCTATCAGTGACAAACACTCTCTAAACACTTCTCTGAAGGTGGACATTTGGAAATACTCTCCTCTTTGTCTCTTCTCCTGAAGCAGAGAAGGAAAAAATCCTCCCTTTCTCCACATGGCTGGTGCTCTGAGAGCAGCATCTCCTATAGCGCAGGAGGCACTATAGGTTTAGGTTCTGAGAGTGGCTGGATCAAAGGCAGCTTGGAAGGGATAAAGTTTCCCAACTGGATTTGTTTCACTGTGTTTTTAATGTTAATTGCTTGCAGTTGAGCCAAGACTAATAACTTTCCAGCAGGAACATCCCCAGCAGTGCTAAAGTAGCTGGGCCCCTGCGCTGCTGCATTGCCCAGCTGGTGCAAGCAGCATGTTCAGCACAACTGGTGTGCATTAGCAAGACACTGGGTGGTCACGACGTGTAAAACACTGTGTCAGCATTATAACTTAACCAAAATGTTATGTTCTGCCAGATGTACTTCTGGAAAGTGGCTATTAATGTAAGGATAATCTCTTATTCTTACACATTTTGAAATCAAAGCCTTGACTTGTAAGTACAAGTGAATAACTACTGTTATTTGTAATTAACACAGGAACTGGTACAGACAAGACCTCGGGGATCTCATTGCCTAAATAGCACAATCTGCTAGCATGACTAAGGGACACATTTAATGCTTCTATATGCTGTTACAGGGTTGAGAAGCAAGACCAGCTCAGATCTAGATCTGTAAGGCTTTTTATTTACCATGGTCACAGTGAGAAAGAGTCAAAACTGTGCCGCTCTGAGTCACTATGCCACCAGGTCTGCACGCCAAGTATATGAAGGGGCTAGGAACTCTAAGATATACCTTAAGAGTGATTAAAAAGAGGTAGTTTGACACTGGCTCAGATGCAGAAAATGTCTTTCCCATGTAATCCTGCACAATCAGCCCACTTCAGGACAGGCCTACCTAGGCAGGCTCAGGGCAGACTCAGGGCAATCCAGGGACCCAAAGCTCTTGGTTTCACTCATTAGACTGGCAGCAGCTCTGTGCCAACATCACTCCCCAGGTGAAGTATCTCCAGCAGAAGAACCATGCTTGAACATCTCATAGACTGTCTGCAACTAAGGCTTTAGACCAGGGCACTTCTCTAATTAAAAACAAAATCTCCACACTTCTACGGTGAAACAAACCATGTTATCACTGTGCTTCTGATAGACACCATCACTGTTTGGTGGACACGATTTTGCAGAGGAATGAAGTGAAGAATGATCAGCATCCTGCCAGCCAGATCTGAAATCAAGAAAACCATGGCTGCACTCTTCAGAACTGAGACTCTCAAAGCAAGCCTTCAAAGCTACATTTTAGCAGCTTAACACTTCCACGTACAGACTTCCAGAAGAGCTCTTGCATTCTGTAGAGCTGGTTCTTTACCTGCTGGTGGACTTGGCTGTCGTTCAGAGCAATTGCAGAGTCACTGCTAGCAGTCACTACACACGAAGGCAGTCCTCGGCAGAGCAGCCCCTTTCATCAGCCTGACCTTTTTATCTGCATTGCTTCTGTGTTACCCTTCTCCAGCTGGTCTTCATCTCATGTCAGACCCAGAGTCCATATCCTTCAGTATGTCTCTACCTCAGAAGCCCTTAATTATTCCATCTCCTAGCCAAAAACATATGCTTCTTGTGGACAAGGGAATACACAAACATAACTTTTCCAGCCTTTACATTAAGTAAAGAAAGATTTGGGGCTTTTTTCCCCATTCACAACTCAGTTCTGAGCTGCTCTGAGTTTCTTTCATTTGCAATTCTCCTGTTTGACATTTGAGATGTTTCAGCCTAGAGCTCCTGGCCCATGGACCTGGAGAGCAGCAGCTGACAGCCAGGCGCTGAGTAGTGACTGGACTTAGACTTTCCCACATGCTGAGCTGCATGGCTTGCAGTCACCAATACTTCTCACATAAGTATTTAAATTAACCTGTCTGCAATTCAGAAACAAACAGATGTCTCTCTTCCTGCTCAAATCTTTCGCAGACCCAGGCTCTCTATAAAAGCACTCAGTTGCTTGGCCTATTGATCTCTCTGATCTTCTAATTAAAGGCTGGGGCACTCTCATGCAGGAATTGCTGTTATGCTCCAGACAATTTACCAGAAGAGAAGGGGGGATGTTATAGCCTTACACAGATCCCTGACACCCACTGTCTGCAGTGGCCTCAGGTATGTTTTATGTTTGATACCTTGTGACACAGTGTACAGGTTCTGGCTGGGATGAAATTAGTTTTCTGCCTAGCACCTGTCATAATGCTGTGTTTTGGATCTGTGTTAGGGTTAGGATTAGGAGCATCATAATCCAACCGTTCCAGGGACACATTTGTTCCCTCCACACCTTTCTCACCTGAGCTACAGCTTCAGCCCAGGTCTGGGGTTGAGACCCACAAAGTTTACAGCTTCAAGGACACTGTCACAGCAGGAGGCATGCCAAAGGGAGCATGGCACTGCATCAACATCGCTGCGTCCACATCCTTCTGTGTAGTCCTAGCAACGATGCTGCATTTGTGTGTAAATCAACCTCTCACAAGCACACTGCTATGGTAAAACTGAGCTAACTGCAGGATTTACCTCAGGCAGGATTTATGCTCAGGCAGGATTTACCCCCAAGCCAGCAGAGGTACTTAGAGTAAGTCAGCACAGTTATCTCAAATACCTTCCACTCACTGTAGGGTAAAGCACAGTTAGCAGGAGAATGGCAACATGTAGTAATCCTGCGGCTCCAGCACCTGAACAATTATGTACCTGCATCCCGCTGCCCTGGGCACCACCAGCCAGCTATAGACAATAATTGCTTGTTTTGAAGGTAGGGAGTGGGGAATTAAGAAGGTTTCCAGGAATGGGTTTGGAAGCCTTTTTTGGGAAATGAGTCATTATAAGAAAATGAAGAAAAGCACAGATCTGAGATGTTTGGTAGGCAGGTGAGGATACTGCAGCGGCCCATGTGGACTTGGACTGCCTCAGGGCTTGGATTTTGGCAGGACAGTAGGAAAATTATTTTCTAAAGGATAGTATACAGCCTCAGCTTCAATTTCAGGAGCTCTGCAATGTCTAAGGCTAGCTTTGCCTCCTTCACTACCCTACTTGTTATAGGTACTTGTGTTTGGAGATCCTCTGAACTCAGGAACAGGCCTTAACTACAGGTCTTGTTCTTCCTTATGTAAACCTTCAACTGGATTATAGTGAGAAGGTAAATACTGACACCAAGTCCTATATCTAAGAGAAAGATTTCTGCCAAAAGATCATATATATAGCAAAGATTCTTCTGTCCACACTTTTTAGATTAGGCATCTGAGCAAAACCTTAACACTGTGAACAGTGTTGAACACCACAAGTACTATTACATTTGGACAGTGCAGAAAGTTCCCAGGTATGTCCAGTCACTTTTCCAGGTGAGTTTTGGTTTTATCGCAGTGATGGGAATGGCCTGGGTTAAATGTGTTAAGCACATCTATCTTCTGCTCTGAAGAAAGATGGCCCAGAGGCTTCCTTATCTTTGCAATGAGGTGGATGGGGACTGCATATGACACAGCACTCACTTCTTATGTGACTTTGTAGAGACAGGTATCTTTATGCAACAGTAACAGTTTTAGAAGTTTGATATTGTTACACTTACTGTTTATATTCAAATTAGCGTATTGATAGATTTGACAGATTCTTCCATAGAAACAGTTCTGCTATCGCTTCCTGTGTGCTGTACATGGCATGCAGAGCCTGAAATCACACTTGCACAACTGTTTGCAGTCTCTCTCAACAGCCTAGATACAGGAGCCATCCCAGGGATGACTAACCTAGGGATCTAAGCACTGCCATTGCTGAGGCAGGCTGAAGTTATAACCACCATTTGCTGCTACACAATTCAAGAATAGGATTTTCTTGCCTTTTTTAGCCTTCTCTTTTGTAGGCTGCAAGATGAGTGCTTTGCTAACCTCTCAGAGGAGCTGCATGCAGTCTCTCCTACATATCTGTCAGGGACCATTAGCAGTGGGCTTGTTCATTCAAGCTGCTTTGATATCCTTGCATCTTACGGTGCATTAAGAGTTCATCATAAAAGGAAAGATAGTCAATGATACCATATATAGAATTAATATTTTGGGCCATTTTTAGCTTGCTTATAGGCATCAAAGACTGTTTTCAGCGACAATAAAGGGGGAAAAAAGCAGAAATAAATGACATTGTCATTTAGTGTGAAAGTTGCTCCTGTCCTCCCCAGAAATCTTTGGTTTTGAACAGTGTGTACTGCTTTTCCCTTTACTATGATAGACTGAATCACAGGGTCATGGGGTGTAGCACCGGTCAGGCCGGCTAGGCCGAGGAGCCCAAAGGAGAGCCAAATAAAAGACCACACAGAGACAGCAGACGGAGAGGGCAAAAGAAGAGAGAGAGAGGGCAGAACCCTCTGCCTTTATTTATATGTTTTTACAAATCATCGTGGATTGGAGGTAGAAATCACCACCTCTCAATTCCATCGGTCAAGGCATCAATCTATCATATTTCTCCACCCAGGATAGTGAATGATAAACAACAGAGACAATTAGCAAAACATAGATAGTTGTTAAGAAACCATGCCCATGTTTACAGAAGAATGTGTGAGAAAGTATCACAGCAAAGAGAAACACTGAGAAACTGCAAAACTCAGGACAACACCGGGGTACTTCAGGAAGGGTTCTCAGGATATCTCTAGACCAAGCTCCTGCTCAAGGCAAGATCAGCTACAAGATCAGATGAGGTTTCTCAAGGTTTTATCCTCTCTGAAAACACCCCAGCTTTGGCAACAAAACACAAAATGTGTCTTGCTATCCTGTTTTTTCTTCACTAAGTCTTGTTATAGGTAGAACTAGTGTGAGACTGTGTCTTGAACCTTTTGTGGTCGTATTTCAAAGATTAAACTGTAGGCTTCTTTCCCAAGGAGTTAATTGTAAACTGAATAGGTTGATGAATAGGTCTCAGTTCAAAAACACATATGCAAACACCTGATGTGAATGATTCCCCACTAAATTACAATGCAATAGATCTAAAGTTAAATTATATGTGCTTGAAACCTGTCAGGCACTTATAAATTTTGCTGCACTGGAGTCCAAATTGTTCTGAAACATGGTGAAAAACCAAAGGAAGAAACTCATCAAAACCAAACAGACTGCAGACATTCAGCTGACTCTTTTGTTCAGTATTTGCATTGTTTGAAAGACAACTGTGAAGCATCTCGCTTATCCACAAGGCTCCCATCAGGCTGTTTACCAGTAAAATCTGAAAAGCTGTTGGGAGTCCACGTGATTTCTAGCAGGTTGGTTTTGTTTCCTTGTTCAGACATGTTTTAGTCCAAAGACATTGTGTGCAGAAACTGTCAGGTCATGAATAAAGGATAAAAAGCCCACTATTTTTTAACCAGCTTCACTGGACTGGTTCAGGGGTTGGTTCAAATTGCAGACATACAATCAGCACACAAGAGACTTTCATGTCGGATTTATCATACCGGAAATTTAAAAATAAGTGTTTAATGATTTTGTTGAATATCAAAATTATTGTATACTTTATGCAACACACACAGAACAGGGTCTGATGCTTAGGAGCGGTCAGACACATAAATGTAGACATGGGCTTTCGGGATGAACTGAGCCCAGGGGCTGGGCTGATGGTGGAGGAGAAACCTGTTGCCCTTGGTGATGTCAGCCGCTTGCTGACGCCATTGGCCCGCTTCCAGCACTTTCTCCACACCAACGTCAGGGGGCCGGGGTGCCCCTGGCCGCACCCCGCTCCCGTGGAGGCGGCGTGACCCGGGCCCCGCAGCCCCGGCCGGACTCCCCCGGCCCCGCGGGCCTTCCGCCCGCGCCCCCCCCCGCACTTCGTCCGGGCCCTGCTCCTCCCTCTCCCCCCGCCGCCGCGCGGAGTGGGCCAGCCCGCCCCTATATAAGAGCCGGGTGGGCGGCTCCGCGCCCCAGCGTCGCCAGCGGCTCGGCGTCGGAACTGCCGAGGGGGTCACCGTCGTGCGTGGGGCACAGCCTGCCTTCTTCCCGGCTCCCCGCCGCCCCGCAGCCATGGCCTGGCAGCCGATGGAGATCAACCCCGAGGTGCGTGAGGGGCGGCGGGGGCAGGGCTGGGGGTGCGGGGCGGGGGGGTGGGGGGC